>JAYDZE010536262.1:0-15129 GCA_034509125.1 Monilaria moniliformis
ATATATACATACATAATATAAATTGTAGGGTTTTTTTGTAATTTTCAATTTTATCAAAATTATAATTGAAGTGTCAAATTAGTTGCCAAACAAGACGGAAGAATATGCAATACTTACATATAGGGCCAATCCATCGGATTTCGGTTATGGGCTAATCGAATCGGAATCTTATCGGGCTAGTAATTTCCAACCCTAATCCTCTAAAATTAGCGGATTAGTCAGGTCAGCCCAACAAGTTTGGGCTAGACTGACATCCTAAATTTAAGTCTATATACATATCAAAACGTGCTCACATAATTTTTTTTTCTTTTTTCCTTGTTTTAAATAAACATTATGCTAAAATAGAACCTGCAGATGGATTTCTGTTCTTTGCAAAATGGAACCTGATTTGGACAGAATATTATCCATCTCTCAACTCTAAACACGTTTCTCAACTTTTTCTGAAACGATTCTTTCTTTATATACAATTTCGAATAAAATAATCTTTTGAAGATTTATATGAAGCAATTTTAATAATTTTCAGCTGTCACATTACAAGTGTACATTTACAGGATAGGATTTCAGTTTCAGCACTAACAAAATTACCGGATCCGGATACGGTACAAGAGTATTTATGAATTTGTTCTACTACATCACTCTGCTAAATATCAATGATATAATTGCCTGATTTCTTCAAAAAGTTGTAACGGGATTTGGTTTCTGTAAGAGGAAAAAACCTAGTGCTGTAAAGGGTCTAAATGAGCTTCTTCTTCCTGAAATATCGCCTTAAATACAAGACCTGGAGAGTCGAAGCTACGATGCAGATGGCGAGGGCCATCAAACTATACCACGCAACTCTAGCATTAGTACTCTCGCTAACCTCCCTCATCTCCGCTTCCCTGCAGCAACCACAAGTATTAGTTGGACCAGACATAGAATGAGTGGATCATATATGCAAGTTTAGTATAGTGTAGTCACACGTAGCAGCTCAAGACAAAGTGTGATTCAACTGAGATACGTGTAGTAACTAAATTTTGCTTCCCAAGTAGACCACAAGATTATTCACAAAAGATGGTCAAGAAATAGTAATAAACAAGTAGATAAATCTCAGGGATTGCACGGCACCTTGAGCAAAAAGTAGGAAAACAACAAATTTCCTCGCTTACATCACAAAGCACCACAAACACTTGCCATGATCTCTCCATTTCCAATTATTTGAGAGGGTTATTATTTTCGCAGCCTTATCCCCAAGCTAATACAACTAACAGATCCTAAGAAAATTATGAATGTATGTTAAACGGCCTTCATAGTAAGAAATGAGGGCCCGCGATGATTTTTCAAGTGGAATGTCTGGAAAAGACAGGAATAGATATAGCAAGTTGAGGCATTACCCGAGAAAAGTGCATATATAGGGTAATCAGATTTGGATATACCTGTTTACCAGATGATACAAATTATTATGGATAGTTTCCACAGCTTCTTCTAATTTTTTCAACTCAAGTTCAAGCCCCTGAATTGTATATAATTTACAAACCATAATTAGAATTTATGATAAGGTAAATACATGTGCTGAGAGAGAGGAGTGACATCGATGAGTCATCAGCATATAGCATAAAAACACAGGGTTGAAACGTAATTTGTTACCTCAATCTTTTCCTTTCTTGCAACAGTCTCCCAATCTTTTGCAGCAATTCCAGTTTTCCAGTCAATACCAACAGTGACCTTTTTACCTCCTTGATCACCATCGAGTGAAAAGCATGCCAAATAGTTCCCAGCCTCAGTTGCCGTGAAGGCAAACTGACCGTTAGCGACTTTCTCTTTGTGATGGATCTCATTTCCATATGGTGATGTAACCTAAAAAGGCCATGTTCAAAGATAAAATTACACATAAGAAAACTTCATTTATTTTTTATTATTATTATTAGAATCTGAATGTCTATATCTCTCAAATCTTAAAGCCAATGGAATGATAACTTTCACAAAACTGAGCTTCTTCTACACTATATTCAGTTCTAAAACATGCAACTTATTCATGAAACCTAGATGCCTCTGCAATTCGGCAAGATATAATTAGCTAATACATCACGTATAACCAAGAAGTCGCATCAGAATTATAGTCGCGGAAAATGTGTTCCCTTTCAGCAAGGGGTGCCATATTCAAGATACTAATGTTGTCATTTTATATAAGCCGCTTGCTATCATAAGACAGGAGATGAAACCTATTCCACATTAGAAGATCTAAATGCTTTAAGTGGTCAAATTTGCATTCCACAAATACAGGCATGGACGAAGTTTAGTGATCATTGAATTACAACAGCTGAGAGTCACCTTGCCTTATGATTCATCACTAGCTAGACATGACAATAGTTCGAGGATTCAGTAGCTATTCTAAGTACTAATCTAGGACACTCAAACAAATACAGAAGAATATATCAGTGTGTATTTGGGTGGGGGGATTTGAAATGAATTTTTTTGAAACCTTGAGTCCAAAATTCGTTGTTTTGATTTAGGGTGAGATTTTGTAAGGAATTTGAAATCTACTATTCAAATCCATCATCAAATTCTTCAGACCAAACAACGGAAAAATGAAATCGATGCACATCAAAATTCATTCAATTGGCCCCTCTACTACAACTCATTTCAATGGTAAAGTCATTAACTACACTCGCAGCTAACTAGAAAGCAGCAGCCTCAAGTAAAGAATAACGCCATCTTTTTTTAACAGAAAAGATCAAGCAAAGAGGGAAGGAGATAAGACACTGTTTACAAATCAAAGTGATAATCTCAAACTCACAACAAGCAAAGAATTGAATTTTACCATTCACTAAAACAACAATGCAACAAATTTAACTTTAGAACCAAACTTAATTTTTCCTTTAATTTTTACAATTCTATACATTAGCAGAATACAACAAAAATCGAGACCGATCAGAATATCCGAAACAATAATTTCAAAGGCAAGCAAATTAAATTTACCCTAACGGTGATGGTCGGAGTCACAGTAGCATTGACATCGTAGTCCTCTCCGATGAAGGCGTAGTAATCAGCCAAAACAACGGCGTTGTTGTGCAACTCCTCGGAGATGCACTTCGGTCCCGAGGTCGGCAAGTCCAACCACAACCCACGCGCCGCCGGAACCGCCGCCGCCGCCACTATGAGCAGCGTCCACAGCCAACGCGCTTCCCCCAACTTCATAATCGATCCTCAACTGCTGGGAACGGAATGGACAGGTTTTGGAGATTTCTGAGAGAAATACTTCGGAAATCGCGGCTATGATGATTGAATTTTTTAAGTTGGGGGTTAGTTAGAAAGAGGAGAGTGGATTCACGCGCAGAGACTGCGCGAGTGAAATTGTAAAATGAGTGTACTAGCTCCACGCCGTTTTGTTCTACGTCTGCCAATTATGTTTTGCCACGTAGCGTTAGTGGGGTGGCAGATTTTGGACAATTCACTCATATGTCGACTTTCTACTCGTGTTGCCACCTACAGTTGACTTTGTTTAGTATTTTATTTTTTTAGCACAATAATCATATTTGTCTCATTTATATATTCGATATTTATTTTTATAATCATTGTTTATATGATTTTTTGTAGTTTTGGAAAGAAAATATATTCATAATATTAGTTGTAGTTTTATAAATCACTTTACACTATGGGAATGTTTCGGTTGGTTAGATCACGCGTGACTGAATCTTATGAATATTGTTCGATTGGATGGATTTGTCTCAATATTTAATTTCGGAACAATGTCACCTAAGATTACTCATAATTTATGACTCTTGACTCCCCTATGACAAAATTAATCTCAATCAATTTAATTTTGGATAATCTCGTGTTAATTTAGTTTCGAGTACCTAACACCCCCTATTGAATATAATTTATTACCAAGCTTTGTATCTTCTCATAAATATCTATGTATGATTTTACTAGTATTATTTTCTGTCAAACTTTTTATAATTTGTTTCATGAATTTCTTGAGTTTGTCTTATAATTTTTTACGAATATTTGATAAGACGTCAAGTAATATATAAATATAATTTAGTTTTTCTAGAATTTATTTATTATAAGTTTATTGTCATTTTAGTGTGTCCATTTATTTTATATATGAAAGATATGAAATTTTATTTTTTCATAGAAAATAATAAATAATTATATTTTTTCAGTAGATAATAAAATTTGTAACACTAAAGATATTTTTTAAAAATTAATAATCAACCATTTTTATAAAAGATCGAAATCAGAGAGAAAATAGTTCTTCCCAAGTTGAAGTTTGCATTTGCTTATGTTATAATTGGGCCTGTGAGCTCTTCCTTGGGCCTTCACACTTCATAGCCCAACCATAGTAATTGTTTTATTCAGCACGAAGTTTTTAATAATACTCAATGTCTCCAACCAACTATATTTTGATTAAATTAATTATACTAATATTTTTTGAAAAACTAATTATGTTCAAAGAAAATGATAAATATTTAACTCCAAACATACATTTAAAAAAATTCGTTCACGTTAGATGAAGTTCGAGTAAGCTTGTAAGACTTGTTTTTTTTTTTTTTTTTTATAAATAAAATGATCAATAATAGTTTCTCATTTACCCATGTGGTGATTCGAACTCTCGATCTATTAATTGGAGGGGAAACGTTTTACTAACTAAGCTGCGCTTTATCCTCGGCTTGTAAATTTGTCTTAGGTAAACTTAGCACATATGCAAGCAAGGTAAATGATTGAGTTATTTTTATTAAAAGATTGCAAAATGGAGGGGCTATGGGGCAAAACTCTTACTATTTATTCTCGAGCCGAATCTATTATTTTCTATTTATGTTTCATCATTTGTTGTATTAATAAATGAATAATATTCGTTTACTTGATTATTATATCTTGATAGTTGAGTACGAAATAAAATTTGTATAGTGTACTAAACAATTTTCTCTCGAATCATGCTCGTGATGCCATACCACACCATTTCCAAGCCCACCTCTACGATTTTTACTCTAGGAGATTTTACATTTTATTCCAGTTACGGAAATTTGTTCAAGCACGCTTTTCACATTATTCAAAAATTTGTGTCAGACTATCTGGTGGTTCAGTATCAGTCGAATATTAATGTTCATATTCGACTCTAAAATCGCATTCAGTACAATCTACAACTACTGCCCATTAAACAATTACTAATGTTCAGCAAGAATTACCAAGTGATAGTAGTATCTGTATTCTATATCACACAAACACACACAATGTGGATGTTGTAAATTGACTCTACATCGTATATTCAGGCTGAACTTGTAAATTCGAATCTCACCAGCACCATATAAAACATGCACATCGACGTCACCGCAGATCGGATGGGAGGGAAAGACTGGCCGCTAGGAAGCCTAGGATACTTCCTAGAGATTTCTAGGGCACATGGATGGATGGCACTACCCACCAACTCCAAGATTCAAAGCCCTAAGAAGATGCAGAGATTCAACATTTATGGGGCAAATGCAGTTGCTGCAACAGATTATTGGTCCAAACAAATAGCTGGCTTTGGATCTTCATCATTAAAAACAATGGCCTACATAAATATTTGCAAATTAAGCTCTCCTTTTCATTAATGAATGCTAGCTAAGGTACGTACGGAATTGTCCTTTCCTTCCCCACGAGTTCATACTGCAGCCCCAAAGAAAAACGTACACTTCGTCCTTTCCTTCCACGTTGTTTCACACCACATTCCCTTTTCACTAAAATCCACTATTTATTTGCGTTATCTTTCGTGAGATTCTCGGGTGATTGATATGGTGAAATAATTTATTTGGAGATTAGAGTGGAATATTTAATTGATGGATTACAAAAATTTGGAGCCCGCCTTTGAGATTTTTTATGACTTTAGATATAGCGGTCGGTAGGGACGAGCAAAATACCCGAAATTCGAATATACGAACCGAATTAAATCGTATTAAATTATAATGATGATATGAAATAACGAACACCTTTAATTACTAGATATCAAGTAAGCCACCTGAGGGAGCTTCGCAAACAGCGCTCGCTCAATTATATATACTATTTTATTTTTTATTCTACAGAATTTATCTTGGAAATTGAACATTAAGGTTTATTAGCTTGCGTCCCCATTTGCATTGATGAGAGAGAGAGAGGGTTTTTTTATTCTTCATATATTTAAAAAAAATAAAAATAAAATACTTAACCTTTAGTAAGATTTGGAAAACACAATTAATAAACAATGAAAAAAATAACTAAATCATGCTATTTAATGTTTCATGTAGTGCCACTTCAAAAATCTATCAATTAAAATAGAATTAAGGGATAATTACCTGTAAAATCATAAATAATATGCTTGATTTGTCCTGTATTTTCTAAAATTTAAATAACAAATTACGAAAAATTAAAAATTCTCAATTATCCTATTTAACCAAATTAAATCAAAAAAATATAAAAATTCCCAATTATTATAATCAAAATTATCAAAACAGGGTCGACCATGTGCACATAAATATTAGCATAATTATTATACCATTAATTATTTTTCATTTTATATTATAGGTATAATTCAAGCACGCAGACACACCAGAGATTAAATAGTTGAATATCTATCAATCATAGCATTAAATATTTTAATATACTTTATTTTTAAATTGATTTTAGTGCAAATATAAAGGATATATATTAATCAAAGATGACATGAGTAAAATTGAGTTCAATTTTTAAATTAATGGTGCAATTAAACACAATCTTCTAGTTCTAATCAGGGTGAGGAAGAAAATAATAGAATCATAGAAAATTTTCACTCCAAATAATATATAATAATATAACTCAATTCCCGCATCCAATCTAGTTTGCTTGACAGTCTTCAGAGTTTATGGTTCTACAATATCGAAGGACGAAGTCGTTCTATCTTTATGGACGATTCGCCAGAACCGAGAACACTACCAGAGCGTAATTCATCTTGCGGAAAGATGGTTTCTCGAACCTACAATAGGAATGTAGGATATAGGAGTTTAAAATGTGTCGACCTATATATAAGTAACCTCATCCAAAATTATATTCAATGTGATAAATGATAATGACATGAAGCATACTTGTCACATTCAAGCACATTGACTATAGTCCTATTTTTGAAGAGGGATTTCCGGCAACTTGATTGAAAAATCTTTAGTTCACGCGGCATTGACACATCATATCCTACTCAAATCTCCATTAACCAAAATAATATTTATGATAGTGATGTTGATAAAAAAAAATAATAGGATTAAAAATAATTATTGGTCGTATTTTTTGTATTTTCCAATATCTTCAGGTTGAGTTTGTTTAGTATAAAAACATATGTGATTTTTTTTTCTATGAAAATACAAACAAAAATATTTTGTTTATATAATATTTCATAAATATTAGTATAAAATTTGGAAAGAATTTGGTCAGCGTTAAAGAGACTTTAATTAAATACTTTCACACTAAGAGACTTTAAATTCTTGATAGAAATACTAATCTCTTATCGACTTATAGGGGCATATTACGTATAATTATGCAATTTGATATCATCGTTATATATATTTAATTTTTGTATTAAATTGAAACAGGGGATCATAATAAATAAATTATATTTGGTAGATATGTAAGTTAATTTTCTGGGCTGTATTATAGGTAATTATAATTTGAAAAAGTAATTATTTATTGTATGAATACAAAAATTGCAATTAAACACATGCCACAAAATTCAACAGGTTATTATAATTTGAAAAAGTAATTATTTATCATATGAATAAATAATTGCAATTAAACACATAAATAATTTTTTTTATTTATTTCAAAATCAATATTCAAATTCAAATTTTCCCACATAGTTTTATCTATAAATATTAAATACCCCATCATCCTCATTTTTAAATCACACATCTCGTGTTAACAAGAGTTCTTTATTCTTATCTATAATTTCTCTCTACTTGTATTTACTTTACTACTTCTAAGTCTTCTTAGTTCTATTTTACATTCAATTTCTCTCAAGTTATTACTTACTTCTTACTTACTACCACATTACTCTCAAATTTTCAATCACACATTCCAATATCAATATGTCTTATTCTTGTTCTAATCGTGCTGATAAGGATAAAGTTGTTGCCCAAAATCAAAGTGATTCCCCCTGTCAAAGATCAAAGAGACCATCATGCTGAGATACCTCTCAATTTTTTATCAGAAGAAAATGCTGCATGTATGCAGGTAAATTCAAAAAATTGTGCAAATTGTGTAATCTTCAATTATTATTTATTAACACCGGTAACCAACCTAAATCAATTTGATTATAATTTAATTCATGAAGCATTAACTATTGCAAGCGGATGAATATGCTCTAGTTGATGCACCGACAGGCTTGAACGTAACATCATAAGCTTTCCCAAGAATTTTTCGGTTTCTTTTTCAACATAAATTCCCACGACTTCAATATCACGTCAAGCGATAATGTTCAATAACTAATATCTAAATCTCATGCTCAACATGAAGATGGAGAAGATGAATATTTCGTTATTAAATCAATATCAAATTATCAATGAAATTGCAAATAATCTTTGTTGCTATTGTTGTTGTTGTTGTTATTATTATTATTATTATTATTATTTTGTTTTATATTTAAATTCATATTTTATTTGTATTTAAAATTTTTTTTTGAGAAATTGCCGAACCGAAACCAGCCAAAATCGGTGAAAAACAGTTAGTTTTAAATCGAAACTGGAACCGCCGGTTAACGGTTCAAAATTAGAACCGCGAAGAAGTCTGCCAAGCCCGCTTCCATGAAAACCATAACCAGTGGTACCGAATCATAATCGTCGATTGTTGAACTGTCTCACCTGAAAACAAATCAAAATCCATACCAAACTTGTTAATTCAACAATATATCCATTTGTGATATGATTAACAACAATTTATAATTATAAAGAAAAACACATTAATTTATAATCATAAATATATCATTAAATATAAATTTTGATTAGCATTAAAATCAATCCTATAATAAAATCATCCATCAAAACAAAAATAATGAAAGTTATATAAAATGTTGCATAATAATAATTTATTTGCATCAAATTATATTTTAAAAAATGTGAAACCTGAGCTTCCTTACATTGAAAAATTTCTTCAGCCCCGATTCACGAAGCTGCTTCTCTCATGCGTCACGCGGACATAATCTCAGGTGGCTAATCGCTTTTCCCAAAGCAAAAACGCCAATTCCTTTTTCCGTTTCTTTTAGTCGTAGTGGCTGAGACCAAAAAAATAGAAAGGATGAAATAATGTAATAAAAAATTATATATAATTTATAATACATTCAAAGCTTTCGTTTATTCCTATACGTCCATCTATCTCTCTCTTACTGTCGTAAACCGTACCTCAAGCACATCAGATTCCCAAAATGTTACAGTTACACACAGAATAAATAATACTCCATCCGTCCGCGATAAAATGTCTCATTTTACTATAAATGGACGTCCGCAATAAAATGTCACATTTCACTTTTAGTATTTTTGGTAAATAGGTATCACACTCCACTAACTCATTACACTCATATTCCATTATAAAACTAATATATAAAAGTGGGACCCATATTCTACTAACTTTTTTCCACCTACTTTCATAATATTTATTAACAAAGTCAAACAATTTCTTAAAACTCGCACCGAGTCAAAATGGGTCGGTTTATCGCGGACGGAGGGAGTAAAATAAATCATAACCCTTGTAATATTTGAATGCTACAAGTCAATTCCTGTAGGCGTAAGCTTG
Organism: Monilaria moniliformis; assembly: GCA_034509125.1. NCBI lineage: Eukaryota > Viridiplantae > Streptophyta > Magnoliopsida > Caryophyllales > Aizoaceae > Monilaria > Monilaria moniliformis. The sequence continues at coordinate 9,742 of JAYDZE010536262.1, forward strand.
TTGCTCCCATAAATCAGTTACATTCTGTGCAAAATATTATTCTTAAAATCTTTCAAACTTCGTTTAGAGAGAGAGAGGGAGAGGAAGAGAGAGAAACGCGTTTTGAGGAGTTTCTTGATGACAGAAAAGCACCAGCTGTTTTTTTTTTTTTTGCATAGGGTTAGAAGAATATAATAAATCAAATACTGTTTATTATTTTATTTATTATTATTTAATGTATATTTTGTGATGGATTATGTTCAGACAACTGAGAAGCACACTCCCCATAGGCATCCTGCAAAATCCTGGAAGCTGCTCATGAACAGAATCCTAAGTTTCTCTCTCTAGATTTGCATTATTCTATACTAGTAGAATATTCAGATATATTGCCATGAATTATAGCCCATTATTATTAAGTACTTGGTCTAAGATATGTTACCCTAAAACTCCATTAATATATTTCCTAACCCATGTGACCAAATGACTCCATTGTCCACTTATGGTAATTTTTTCATATTATTACCAAGTCTTGTTCTAGGTGATTCTAGATTTCTTATTCCCTTTCCTCATTGCACATGCTTTATATAAAATAATTATGTCCCCATTGTGGCCATAACAATTTTCCGACTATATATCTCGTATTTTACTTCATCGATGACATCATATAACAATAATGTTATACTATGCTCGTATTAAAATAACGAGTTGAGATGAAGGAAACAGATAGAATTTGTCCTTTAATTAGTTTCATATTTGAGGATTCTATAAAAATTAATGACGGCCGATTTTCCATTTTATACTGGTCCTCAATGTAAATTATCTAACTGTTCAGTTTTTCAAATAATTGTTAAAGATATGAATACTTTATCTGATAGATAGATAAATAAAAAATTACTATAACAATCTTAAAATTTATCAAAGTAATTGATAAATATTAATATATTACTTAAAGTAAATGCCTCTAACTAGCTAAGAAAACAATGCTTATTTGCTTTATCATTGTATCAATTTTTACGACCGAAGACACTTATTCGGAGACGTAGAAAGTAAAGCTACTAGGTCTAAGGTGGGATAGCTTGTTGTCTAAGTGAAGAAGTCTTTAATGGTGAAATAAAATATTTATTAGGGGCTTCCATGCTGGTTTCTCAATGGTGCATATGCTCCCACAGCCAAAAGTCTGCCCTTTCTGAGCAAAACTGTGTTGGCCTTTGAAAAATTGGGCATTTCTCAGCTGTCTCACCATGTTAGTAATTGCTCCAACAAAGCATATTTGCCTCAAAATTCTTCTCTTTTTCACACGTCAAAAGTTCCAAAATGGATACATATATAATATAATCAATTAATGACTTTCTAAAATCAACCCCACTACCCCATAAACCCCATTTTGATTCTCAAATTCCAAAATAATAGTAGGCCCCGTTCGATTAGTAAAATATGATAAGATAGACTATTTTAACTTGGCCTAACAACGCATAAGACATAGCCTGTGTTAATAATATCGGCCCGTCTCAATTATCGCAAAAGTTACCATTGATAGTGGGTATGCGCGGTTTATGTAACCGAGCTCTCCCTCCTATTACACTAGAAGTTACACTAGTAGTAGTAGGTTAGAAAAGTCATTATCAAATGAAGTAAGTACGAAGCCTCTCGCTCTTTTTGATTCTTTTTATTAATCCCAGAATTAACACTGGCAAATATCTGTCAGCCATGTCACAATTAACTAAACCTTGACCAAAGCTCTACATTTTTATTTTTTAATTTTTTTCTAAATCTCCCCTAACAAAAATAATCTATAAATATCAGCTATTCCCCTCATCCTCCACAACATCATTATCCCATTTCAAGCAGCAAAACAAGGAAAAAACAAGAAAAAAACAAGAAAAGAGAATCCACACACACATACAAAAAACCTTAATTTCCCAGAAATGGTGAAGACAGAAACCAAGATTTCAACATCATCATCTTCATCGCGGCCGTCGTCATCGTCGTCGCCAATCTCCCAATGCAAGAAGAGATTCAAAGGAGTGAGAATGAGAAGCTGGGGATCATGGGTTTCCGAGATCAGAGCGCCCAATCAGAAAACGAGGATTTGGTTAGGGTCCTACTCGACGGCGGAGGCGGCGGCGCGAGCCTACGACGCCGCGCTCCTATGTCTCAAAGGCTCCTCCGCCAATCTCAACTTCCCGACATCTTCCAAGATCTCACACCAGAATCTCATCAACACCGATCAAAACACGACGATCATGTCGCCCAAATCCATACAGAGAGTCGCGGCAGCGGCTGCCGCCGCGTCCAATGCGGAGGTTCTAGAAGTTTCCAGAAACCCTAGCCCTCCGTCGCCGATGTCGACGTCTTCGACGTCGAGCGAGGGCTCGTCGCCCTCGCTGTGGTCTTCGTCTCCGAGCTGCGGCGTCCGGATCGAAGACGACCGGATTTCGCTGGCGGAGGCGGCGCCGCCGTGTGCGGGCGGCGGCGGGGACTACGAGGTGCAGTTCGAGGAGCCGAGCATGGCGGCGTGGTGCAACTTTGACTCCCCGAAGTACAATGAGATGCTTAATGGGGTGTTTTTCGATCCTTTGATGATGGAGGATTATTCGTATGAAGATGGCGATATTCGGCTGTGGAGCTTCTGTTGAAGATTTGAGCTCCCCCCCCGCCCCCCCTCTTTTTTTTTATTTAATATTTTTTTAATGTTTTTTTATTATATATACTGGTTATTTATTTGTTCATTCATTAGATGATCTTCAGTTTATTTCATGAAGACATTACTGACTTAGGCTGGGAATTATACATACATATATATATATATATATATATTTTGTAATTTTGATTGAGTTGAATATTTTTGTATACAATATTTTTGTATTTAAATTTCATATATATATATATATGAGCTTTGTTGCTTGTAATTTTGTAATTCATTTATCTATATGCATAAATATAGAAAGAAGTTGTGATTTCTATGAGTTGTTCCAAGGATATTGATGGACCTTTTACATGGTTAATTAGTTCAAATTACTACCTAATTTTATCTTTTTATGTCAAGGACCTGCGGCCACTATTCTAAGAATATCAGCAACGCCGTGCGCGACACCTGCATAACATGTGCCACAGCGCTGCGATAAGATAATTTATGGCCATTATTTACACTACGATATTTCGACTTTCTGGTTTCTTACAATTATCCAAAAGTTCAATTTAAATATAACGCAAAATGAACCGGAGATGATAAACTACACATTTGAACAATTTATAGATCAAACATATATAGATAACTTGTTGGGACCAAATTGAGTTTAACTTAAGGGATTTTAATTATTTTGAAATTAATTGGGCTTTGAAAAATAAAATGATATAAACGACATAACAGTTATTTCAAGATCACGTGATTTTAGCAAGTTTGTGTGACCAATGTCAATATCTGATCCGAAGCCGATTATGCACATGGAGCTGTCTATTTTTAGAAAAGTTGAAAGTGCATGGGTCCATTTCTTATCTTTTCTCTTACATTGTACTTGGTCATGTCAAAAATAACAAAACAAAATATAAAATTGTTGCAGCTCATCCAATTTTTTTAAATTGACCATTTTTTATCGTATTGTATTAATTTCTAGTAGGTAGCTAGATTTGTTAGTAATACTCATGGTGCTATATAATTAAGAAGAATATAATACTCCATTCATCCACTAAAAATAGTTTTGTTAGTACACGGTACGAGTTTTAATGCGCAATTGGTAAAGTAAGAGAGATTGAGAGAAAAAATGATTGGAGAGAGAAAAAGTGGTTCGTAAAGTAAGAGAGAGAATGAGAAAAAGTTATTGGAAAAACGAGGGTTATAGTGATATAAGCTGTAAATAGATTGATGTTTAGAGGTATTGTGTTGTGAGAAATTTTCCAAAAATAGAATGAGACTAATTTTAGTGGACGGACCAAAATGAAAAAAACATAATTATTTTTAGTAGACGGATGGAGTATATAATTACAATTGAAAAAAAACAATGATTTTTTTATAATTATATCAAAGTGGATTTTTGAGTGAGTGATGATATAATATATAGTGAACATGGGATAGAGCCCACAAACATATCATGTGCAATGGAGTATCTAAAGACATCTATTGTTCTTTTATATGAGTCCAAGCTCGTGATTACCATGTGTGTATCTTTGTCTTTGGGGAACCCTAAGCCGCTCTTGTCTTGTGACATGACATTTTTTCTTCTTCTTTCTATTATGCAATCTAGTCCAAGGACATCGTGGTATTGATCAAAAGAGTTAAATTCAATAATGAGAATTGTTTGTTCATGGTCGACGATGAAATGCAATTTAGTTGATAAGACGCTTCCCCTCCAACTAATATGTTGGAAATTCGAGTCACCATATGGATAAATGGGAGACAGTCTCGTATATTAATTTTATATTTGCTTGCACTCATGAATCCAACAACTATATATTAAGATAGAATAAAAAAAATTTGCACATGCAATTAATTATTGCAATAATAATTACATTTCAATGGTATTATAATAAACATATTCAAAATTTCTGACGACCGAAAATGTGACATTTTCATGCCTCTTTCAATGCTGAATCATGGAAAATATAAATTCACACCACATTTTTTTTTGAGTATGTCTATTTTATTTATAATTTAAAAATAATTATCACTATAATAATTTATAAAAGTTGTCTAATACCAAAATTAAATCAGAATTGGTGATTGTAATAATTAATCCTAAATTATTCATAAATAGCCTTCACTCCTTTGACAGCCTTAGTAACGAGCCAAATTAGTTCAACTCTTCTTTTATGGAATTTCAAAAGTGGGCTTTATGGATTACAGACTCACAGGCCCAATTATCACAGGCCCAATTATCTCAGGCCCAATTATCACAGGCCTCTCTTTCTCTCTCTCTCCCCCCCCTTGATAAAAAGGATAATACTTGTGAAATACATTGCTACATATTTCATAGTTATTATTGTAGCAATAAAAATGGAGGAAATATGAAACTTTGAGTTCACATGTTACAATCATTAAGGGGAAAAACTATAAAATAATAAAATATTGGTAATATCAACTAATGGTTCTCGAATAACACCTGCACAGATAGAGATTTCTCGATTGCGAAATGTATCGAAGCCCATCATTTCAAATATCAAATTATATTTTATACAAACATCGGAATTATCACTAAAATTAATTAAAATAATAAATATCAATATCTTATCATAAACTTGTAATAAAATAAATCTAACCAAAAAAATTACGTAAAAGATTAAAAAAGAAAAGGCTGAAGACTTCTATTTCGGTGGAGGGTATTATTGGAAATACAGAGTTTAAACAAAATGAATTATTTTTGCCCTCTCTCTCGACTGAAAAAGCACTGCAAATTTCACACAGCCGCTTTGGGA
>JAYDZE010536283.1:0-15128 GCA_034509125.1 Monilaria moniliformis
CAAATTATAAGGAATTCAAGCACTTAATACCTACAAATGCACGTTTCGACTATCAAATCGACTCAATACACATGCAATATGCCCAACTTATCAAGCCTCAAGTGGTCCTTTGGGCTTCCCTGAACCTTGCTACGATCATAAAACATTGGCGATCAATGATCACCAATGAGATTTACACATCAAAATCCACTATCACAAGTTTACACAAGCATATATGATGTGAATGCCCAATCAGCGGAGTCAAAATAGGCCCGTTCATGATCCTCACATCAAATGGGGCAATTTTAGAAAGAAACCTCAGGATAAAGGACCAAAGAATGGAAGAAAGCATCAAAAAATACCTTAGAAATAAGTGGTGGTCTCTTGATAACTACCTCCTGCCAAAAAGAAACACATGATGAACCTATTACAATATGGACGTGGACTGCATTTATACTATCTAATGGTTTAGTTTTAAATTTTTGATCAGTATGGAGACAAATGAATCAATAAAATATTCTTTCCTCCTTTTGTAGGGCACTCAGTCAAAGAAAACTATACTAAAATCAATCCAAAATCAGCTACAGAAAAAAGAACTCAAGCCATAGCTCACATGAAAGCACTAACCTGTTAAAGCTAAAGCTCGAGTGCTTCATGTGTCACATCAATCTTTAGCATGTTGGTTAATGATTTATGTATAAAAATCTAAGACCAAAAATCCAAACAAACCAAGTAAACGCAAAATCAACAAAAACAGGCCAGATGAGCGCAGAGGAACGAGAAGGGCACCTAATGAGGCCACTGAAGCTGGATTTCTCTCTATAGCACTTCCAGCTGCCGTCGCTTACTATGAAAATGATGAATCCGTATCTGCCGCACGTGTTGCAAGTGCCGTGATCGTCGAGCGGCAGCCTCTAATTAGGGCGTATAAAACCTAGAAGCAAAAACTAAAATTAAAATGCTGGGGGAGTGGTTTGTGTGAGAAGAACAGAGATGGGAAGAGAAAGAGATGAGGGGAGTCTGCGAGACGGAGGCGGCGGACGACGGTGGGCGGTGGTGGATGACGGTGAGCGGTCGACGAATTTGGAGAATGAGTTAGAGAGAAATCGAGTGTGAGAATTGAGAGAGATAGACATGCATGGTGATAAAGAAAGTAAGTTTCGAATTTTTTACCAAAACAATGGCGCGATGTATGACCGAGTACCAAAAGTGCTCGGTAACTTTAGCGATTTTTGTCTTTATATTAGCAATTTTGTCCCTTGTCCATAGTCGTGTTCGGCGACATTAGTGACCACCGATAGTGCTCGGTGATTTTAGCGATCTTGTCAATCTTTCAAGCAAAATAAAGGCAGAATTTTTCTGCGTCGAAGATACCGAGCACATTAGTGCTCGGTAGAGTTACGCGGTAAGTTACCAAGTAATGTGGTGATCAAAAATCAATCGATATGTTCCCTTCCAAAAATTCGCGCCAAAAGTTTTTGACTGAATTGTGAGTGCTCACTAATTTTGGCAAGTGCTAAAGCAAAATAAGCCAAATAATGTACTTTTATTATATCTTATTAATTTTATCTATCTCATCTATAAAATCAAACGCTCCCAAATTTATTATCAATGATGAGTTAGAAATTTAGGGTTTAGAAATTTTGAAATGTCATACAATACAACTGTAAACAAAAAAAAAACTACAAATACCGAGTAAAATATGGTCAGTCCTGAAGTAGCAGGAAGGAAAAAAGAAAAGATGTGTTTGGAGTATGCTATTGCGTGAGAGGCATACACTCAAGCTCGATCTCCAAGGCGCCGCGTTCAACATTCTGTAAACAAATGCAAACGACTTGTTTAACTCTACCCGGTTGGAATGAGACAGCACCGGTTGAGGATGACTCTGTAGCCCTAGCAACGGAGAGCAGTGGTTCAATGTCAATCTCAGCGTCCCCCATAAAATCATCTGTTGAAAATCTATCCTTGTCATAAACGTGCTGCCAAGACCAACATATATTTTTTAGCTTTCTCAATAGAATAGACCAATGAAGAAAAGTCATCTACTTTCAATTCTAAATAAGAAAACTTACAAACTTCAAAGGAGGTATATTTGCTGGAATTGACAACATTAGGCACTCATTCCAAACAGGGTTGATATTATTTTTTATAACCCGTGTCTTCATTGACTGCAGTAATCATCATCATACATAAACTTGTAAATGGAGAAAAGAATTTGAATTTTCCATGATGATATACCTGATTTCCGAGTGAGAGCACAACATAGGGGTCACTACTCACCATATCTCGAACAACTAGGTTGGTGCCTCGTATTATATTGACCTTAATCAGGCCTACAAATTCGACCATACCTGCCTATACCACATTAACTTGCATCACATAATAGATTGAAGAGAGAGAAGAAAGAATGATTTATCAAATTTGATCTCTCTTATAGTCAATTCAAATCCACCAAGTTAAAAATATGGAAGCGAGCATATACAATCAAATATTGCATGTTCTACCAATCATGGTACACTATTCATGATCTAATTCATTTTGCTTCTAGTAAAGTGCTCTAACTTGTGTAGTTTATCAAACTGCAGAATTTGAGTTGTGCAAAATAAGTATTTGAGGATTGATTGAGACAATGGGCTACTCTAGCCCATCATATATAGCTAAAGAAAATATAAGCTAGCCACCAAGATTTTTTTTAAAGGTCTAGAGATACTAGCTATTTTTTATGTAAATGTATTAATATACTTTTATTGAAAATGATTAAAGGTAATAATTAAAATCGTGTAATCATATAACAGTGCAAATTGAACTATTACACGATTACATGATATACATGGCAAGAGTATTTTAATTTGTAACAATAACTAGTATTTCCATATTTATATCCACATGCATACAATTTCTTATTATTAATATGATTGGCTACTATAACGTGTTGTCAATTAAATTTTACCGTTGAGTTTGTAATCTTTGGAGTCTTATGTTCTGATCTTTTGCGGCTGTTACCAAACGCATAGTCACGTTCCTGGATGGGGTTATCCGATGTGGAGTTCTCATTTTGGTGCTTGTTATCGCTTCCCAATGCAGGATAACTGGCTGAACAACTTTGGTAGGAAGTTGATGAAAATGGAAGTGAGCAAGGTGGCAATAAACCACTGTTGAAGTTGAAGAACTGTTGAAGCTCGTATTTTCTCCTAAGAAATCAGAACATATACTTATATACATAGTAACCAAGAAAATTGGTGGAGGTGTTATCCCAATATATACTACCTTATAAAATCAGTCCGCTCCTGCGCAGTAGAGTTGGGATTTGGTTTTTTATAGTTGTCAGGAATTTGAGCTTCATATTTCAAGTTCACAACACTATTTCCACCCATTTCAGTTATAGTATCGACTTGCTCGTGTGTCCATTCATCAAGTTTCACAGAGAATACCTACATAACCAACATACTAAACATAACAAATCTTGAAATGGAAGCAACCAGTTGACATGCATTAAGTAGATGCAAGCAACAAATTGACATATATATTAAAAGCTATGAACATAATACTAATCATTCACAAATTAAAACAAAAACAGAACTTGTGAAAAGTGTTCGATCAGATAAGTCAGTTAGTGACATCCACACCTGTGATATATGCACTCCAAGGCTTCTATGAACTCCAGAACATTTGATACAAATAAAAGCTCCAGTGGTAAGAGATCTGGTCCTCGACAATAAAATAATTTTGTAAAACTGAGTTTTAGTTTTTAAAGCAAGGTGAACAGATCTGTAAGGTCACACTGCAGAAATATCACTAACAGAGTTTGAATTCTTCAATCAAACGTATATACAGCATTCCAGTGATAGACAGAAAAATACGGCAACAACAATATTGAAAATTGCCAGTTTCCCTTTTCAGACCCTCCCAAGTATATTCAGATGAAAGAAACAAACATAAGATGTGAATGAACTTTTATGTTGTAGCACGAGTCACAATGTTATTGGAAAATAACTCAAATTTTTGGAGTCCAATGAGCAATCCGAAGGTACTTGGAAATATCTTGATGGTAGTTTTCTGATACACGTGGGACAAGATCCGAATTCAGCAACAAAATGAAAAGATAGAGTTTCGTGATGGCAAATTTTGGGCCATTTTCTCACTATATTCGATGACCAAAATCCAATACTATAGATATTATTAGAAAGCTATCATTCAGAGTTTTCGAATAGTACTTTCAGATTGTCTAGCAGACTCTAAAAAATTGAGTCATTGACCAATGAAATTTGGGTTCATGCCAAATATAAAAAAAAAGTTTGTGTATTAAAATGAATTGAAAACTAAAATTTAGGTATAGTTGATATATTTATAGGCAATTAACACTAATTAATTAGATGAAGTAAGAGGGGTATAAATTGTGAGAATTACACCCATTTGGGATCTGGTGATCCACAATCTGCACAAGTTCTATTGCCAGCTTCAGATAATAAACCCTCCAGCCTCGCACGTGCACCTTATACAAAGAACGCATGAGCAGAATGTATTAGTTGGATGCTGAATCAAATTAGAATGGATTCTCAATTATTTATTTACAAAGTGAAGAAAAGTCACAAGAAAGTGAGAGTGAGAATAAGTGGGAAATGTTGGCAACAAGTTTCTAGTTCGATGATTTTATATTAGAATGAGAAAAAAAATGTTCCAGTCAGTTACTTGTCTAAAGTTTCATTTTTTTTTGGAGTTATAGACAGAGGAAAAACAATGTAAGAAATGACACATGCACAACATATAAATAAATGTTATAGTTGAGTGTAAACAAGGAATAAATGTTTAGGGATCAATCACATGAAAAAATCCAAGCAAGACATCTTTAGCCAAACGATGAAATAAAGGAAGGGCCATGAACAGAAATGAAAGTTACCTAAAGCAGAATTCTTCCATTTGTTTGAGTAGTGACTCCACTTTGAAGAGGTCTCCATCTTAAGGAGGTCATAAAGACAGGCACCTGATTCATGTAGTAATTAAATAACTAATCTCCACAACACTGCCTAGTTCCAAAAAAATCTATGAGTTTGATTTGCTAAATGAAACATAAAAGAGTTATCCTATATGATCAATGAAATGGATATAGTATTAGTAGCTATATATCTCAAAACAAGAGAAGACAATATGTTGATATCTAATATCATTGCCCTTTCCTAGGTAACCAAATCAAATAAGTAATGCACTTTCTTATAATTAATTATTAAAATTACCACAAATCATCAATAGAAGATAACATTGGGATAACAGTGACTATGCTCTTGTCAAAACTAGCTAGTTCTTCTATGATAAAATTCTTGATAGGTAGTTTTCACCAATTATTCAGAAAAATGACCTATATAAATCACACAACGAAAAATTACCTGGAACATCCTTAGTTTCTGTGTTGTAGTCTTCATGAATAGACATTTGTAGGGTCACAAATTTGGGCTGGGCCCAGGTCAGCAAACAAAACCTCTATACAGAAATCATGTTGTTCTGCATTATAAGGATAATAATATTGTTCAATTGCAGAAATAAAACAGATTTTGCACCAAATTGCAATATTTATTTAAAACCAAGAAATGACATCACATGTCTTACGTGATGATCAAAGAATTGGGCTATGAATCCCAGCTGGAAATGAGGAAATTCAGATAAACATCACCAAACCTTCATCGATCATTATCAATTGCATGGATTGAATGCTATAACTTGCGATAACCACTGAATTCATGAAATAGGAACGTAGGTGGGATTGAGAGATTATCAGATTTTTAACTGATAATTGATCTTTTGAATTACAAGTGTGGGATTTTTCTAGGAAAGTTGAGAATAATTTGTTTAGCAGGCAAGCAACAGGATCAAAGGTGATGACATTCTTTCCTTCTTAGAGAAAAATGGCCTCAATGTTTTAGCGGTGGTATGGGATGCATTATATCTTGGCAGTTATGATTGACGGACATTATGAAGGAAAACAAATGCAAATTTTCATCAGAAAATTGTGCAACTAAATCAAAATACAAGACTGGAATTGTCAATATGATTATAATTTTTTTAATCAATAGATAACTCATATATCCACACAACTACAAAATTCAAAGTAAATGAATATTTCCATTTACATACTGTACATAGCATTAATTATATATTTTCTTAAAACTTAAAACAAAATCTTACACAATATGAATATAGAAAATTAATTGGTATTTTTGGGGGATATGAGCGCCTATATGCACAGAATTTTTGTGTATTTTGGTTTTACACACGAATTTTGAAAATCGTGAATAAATGCACAAATTTAAGTGTTGTTGTAATTTTTCCCCAAACTGAATATTGGTAAAACTTGAATCAGACATGGTAGTTGACGTAGGGCTACTTCATCAAAATGATATTTTTATTACTTATATAATATATATAAAAAAAAATATTGGCGCCTGGACACATGAACTTTGGGTGTATTTTGGTTTTAAACATGAACTTTGAAAGTTGTGACAAATACACGAACTTAAACATCATTTTAATTTTTCCACAAATTGAATATCGGTAAATTTGAATATGAAACGATTATAGATGTGACAAGACTTCAATAAAACGACGTCGTTTTACATGTTTAATATAAATTAAAAAGGACTATCACAAACAACACCTTCAATTGTTGGAAAAAAAAGTTTTCAGTGTTTTGTTGCTGAATCTTGTCATCTTTGGATTGTTGCAGTGTTAGGATTCCTGCCAGTGGTCGAAAGTGGTCCAATGTCGAAAAGGTAGGGTATCTTCTCAAATTTTTATGGCATTTATCTTCTTTTTACTGTTTCGGTGGTTGAAAGTGGTCCAAAGCTTGCGATGTTTGATTTTTTGTGACTTAGTGGGTTGTAGTTTAGTGTTTCAATTTTAGGGATTTTCATTTTATGGATTCGAGTGGGGTTTATGATTTGATTGATTTGAGGATTATTTTCATTTAACAATGCGTTCTTGTTTTCTGTTTATCTTCAAATCAGATGTTTGTTGGTGTTTATTTCTGATAGCATGTATATAATCTGATATTGATTTCTGATAGTAGGTATATAATTTAATATTGATAGCATTAATGCAGTTTAAAGATTGTTGTTCTGATTTGCATTAATGGAGTGATAAGTTTGCTCTTCATTTTGATCTGCATTCCTAATAAATTTGCTTGTTTTCATTGTGTTGTGCAGAGATAATTTTGTTATTAATTTCCACCATGAAGGATATTTGGTGGATGATGATGATGATGGGGTAAAGGGTTATACAAGGAAACATACAAGTGAGAGATTTTATTATGATTTGGGTATGTTTGGATATCTTGACATAAAGGATGAAGTAGAAAAATTAGGGTATGTTTCTTGGGTAAGGCTGGTATACAACTATAGTTCAAGTTTACCAAGAACTACACAATGATAATGACGTGATGCAAATGTTATCACATCTAAATTGGAGATGTAGAGTGTTGAATGTATATGTGGATGGTGGGAAAAATGGTGGTGGAGGGTACCGATGTTGCTTAGGGTCAGTGATTCTAGGGTTGATGGTGAGGATGAGACTGATGGTAAGGATGAAGCTGGTAATGAGGGTAAGACTGATGGCGATGGATTTGTTGATAGTGAGAGTGAGGATGGTACTAGTGCTGCTGAGTATAGTGATGAGCAAAACTTCAGCTACATTTCATCTGTTGGAGAAGAATACATCTATGGTGACACGAGTGCTATAGAATTAGTACCTAAGGATGAAGAATACATAGAATCAAGGCAAAGATTAAGATATATGTCTGATATGGGCATATGTGATACTATTTTGGGAGGAGGTGGATGTGAGTGTGGGTTTTCAATTTATGAAAACTTAGATGAGGATGTATATTCGTCTTTAACTGATGAAGATAATGAAATTGCAAGGGTTAGAGAAAGACGTGAGAGAAATGTTTATGATCTTAGGTGTGATCATAAACAATTTCAAGTGACTACTATTATGAGATTTGTTAATGGATATCAGGCTAGAGATGCGATATAACAGAAATGTCTTGTGTTCATGATTGTACAATGATTAATTTTCTAAAATAAAATATAGATCATATGTTCATGAGTACTTCACCATGGCTAAGTATAAGCAGACTTATGCAAATGGGATCCCATCATTGAATGGTGAGAATATATGGCCAATAGCATAAGATTATCATGTTAAACCACCTATTTTGAAGAAGATATAGGTAGGTCAAAGAAGAACAAAAAAATAAACCATTTATAGAAAAATTCAAATAATCATAACAAGTTTAGGAATGTACAATGACATGCCAAATATGTGTGTAGTAAGGCCACAACTCCAAAGGTTGTAAAAATGCTCTTGTTGAGAATCCTCGAAAAATACAGGTTAAGACCAATTCTTATTCATCTTCTTCTTATTTATTTAGTTACACTAATGCCTCTTGTTTATTGTCTACATTGAAGAAGAAGAAGAAGATGACGCCCTAGCAAACCACAACCATCTCAACAAGTACAAGCACCTCAACAATCCTATCAACAAGCACAAGCATCTCAAAAACTTTTCTCGATAAGTTCAATGCATGTGATTGCACGTAGGCAGAAGAAGAAGAAGAAATCCAAGAACTCACTTTTGGTCACGGTGTTGTTATTGGTGTAAAATATCTATGGTTAGTTCCTTTTTATACACTTTTGATGTATTTTTTATGGTTGATAATATACTTTTGATGGTTGGTAATAGATAAATATAGTGTTAGTGTTGCCTCTGTTATAGCCTTTGCTTGTGATGTTGCCTCTATTATAGCTTTTTAATATGAAAAATTTTGCTCGTGAAATCATCATCTCAAACCAAAATAACAACACACTAATTGGATTACACAAAATACTTAACACACTAATTCAATTACAATCACAAATACATTATAATTTTCAAATGTTTAGACAACATTTTCAAACCTTCAATACCACCAAAATGGATTACTCAAAAGGTATTTCGTCCAAATACCAATGTCATCCTCAAACAAACTAGATCCTAACGCTATTATTATCCTAACACAAACTTCATAACACCAATATCATCCTAACATACGGACCCCAATTATATCGCACAAACTCACAATTACAAATTTCATGACTCTTTCGGACTAAATTTTCAATAACTAATTAGAGTTATTCACAATTTTCATTTTTCAAAATAAGTTTTTCAACAAGCACATCCTCCAATATTCTTTTGCACTTCAATTGTTCTTCAAATTTGTCTCTTTCAATCTTCAACCTCTGAAAAGAGTTTTATTAGTTCGAAAAGAGAGTCGAATAAATCAAACAAAAGAATTTGCAATCACCAAACTACAAATCCAACAACATTACAAATTCAATGTGTAAACACATCAACAACAATATTACAAAATTAGCTTTGCCACAATGAAATTATCTCGGCATACCTTCTAGTTTGGACTACGATAGTATCGTCGTCCAGGATTAGCATCAGTTTTCGACGTCAACATCTCAGCCTGAAAGTTCGTGGTCACAAACCACAACCATATGTGGTGGCCTATAAAATTCGAATGTTCGTGAACAAGAAGACATTGAAGTTCCCCTAAAGCAACAAATGTCGGCGACAAGAAGAAGACGACGAAGCTCCCTGAAGCAGAAACTTGCGGCGAGAAGAAAAAGACAACGCCCTAAGGTAGAAAAATTCGGCGAGAAGATGAAGATGACGAAGACAGATGAAGAAATATCGAACAAGAATAATAATATTCACTAAAGATGAAGGAGAAATTTGGCGTGTAAACCCTACATTTAGGTTCTAATAAATGTACTATTGCAAGTACCCTAAGAAATGTGGATTTTCAAGACTAACAAGTCCGAGAACAAAATACCGAGAATTAGGAAAAATACTCGATCTACAAAAAGAAACATAAAAGAATTTGAGAAAAAATTTGAACTTTAAATACAGTATAAATACATCCATAGATCTATTTATGCATATGTGTACGTACAGGCATGTAACATGTGAGTACATTTTCTCATAAACCACCCTAGAACTATAAATGAAGCAAGATATTTGTGAGTCATTTAAAACTTCAATAAAAGCTTGTTGGAACTCGCTTTATGAAGCTCTTTAATTAACCAGCCGAACTTGAGCGTGATAATATTCGACTCATTAGCTCATTAACAAGCTCGTTAAATTATTTAACTTGAAATTTAAAATAATCAACTACATAAAACATATATTCGTATATTTTGTATATTATAGTTAATAATAATTGTATTAAACTCGTTTCACAAAATTGTATTAAACTTCTAACTAAATATATTTGTTGTCAAAAAATAATAAATGTATCATGCAAATGAGAATGATATAGCCTATTTTTATAATTAATATTTTAAATATATATATCAAAATTTACAGTCTGTTTACACTCGATGAGCCGAAATATTCGTTAATAAAGATCGAGATTTAGCTTGATAATAAAGGAAACAACATTAAACACAATAATATTCAAGTCGACTTTATTCGATTAAAACCATCAGAAATCCTACTCAAATTTTTTGAACATATTATAACTAGGCAATCACTAATCAAGCGGCACTGGGGGTCTTTGCTGACAACCCATTTATCCATTTATATTCGCTCTTATCTTTTGACTAAAATTTATTCCAGCCTGAAGATAAAATCAATGGCAGCCGCAGCATCTTTGGCAACTCAGACAAGATATAGCTCTTCAATTGCATTATTCCTGCCAAACAATGCCTTAGTGCCCAGAACTGGAGCTTATCTTCTCCCCAAAACGACGTCGTCAAGGATATTGCCGCTAGTCTTTTCATCTTCCAAGCGCCAGAGAGACCAGACAGCCGATGACAAGGCAGCGTTTGTTTCTCAGGTCATAATCTAACATTATCAATTTATAAGTTTTCTCATAGTAGATTCTTCGTATACATTCGAACTGGTAATTAGTTTCGTGATTAAATATGTTGAAGTCTTGTTTATCCTAAATCGACTTGGCAGAGATATGCGTTAGATACATAAATTGGATAACCATTTCCCCTAATAAAGACATTTTAAGAAGACGATCATCTCAATTCTAATTTAGTATCATAACAAGCTCGAGTCAAGCAGCATTCCCAATAGATAAGTGGGATAAACACGTAAGAGAGGGTTGACTGGAATTCTCAATATTTAAGTTCGATAGCACGGAAGTTAGATAACGCATAAGAGAGTCAAGGAGAAAAATGAAAAACATACATAAACACGACCACAAGCTTAAACGCATGAAATTCATGAATAAGATATGAACGAATAAATATTAAATTTTGCCTTTAATGGGATTTAAACCCACGTGTTATATTTATCCAGCAATGAGATACATCTATCATAAATCTTCATAATTGAAAAGTTGGAAATTATTTTCATTTCTCACATGTATATTCCCATTAGATCTCTTTTGAGAGAGTCAATATATAAATTGGATAACACATAAGAGAGCGTGTTGAAGCTCAGAAAAATAAAAGAGTAGTTATAAATTAAGATATTCTTAAATTAAAACGAGACAGTTGAGGACCTTGAGGTGAGGTTGTGTAATATTTATATAGTAGTAGTATGTGCAATGTAGAATACATTTCTAAGTAGCAAATGTGTTGGTGAATATTTGGACAGGAAGACGTGAAGTATTTGGTGCAGTTAGGAGGCGCCTCCGTCGCAGGTGCAGCGGCGATCAAATACGGAAGCATTATATTTCCAGAAATCACTCAACCCAATCTTGCACAGGCCTTATTCATGATTTTCTCTCCTGTTACTGTTGCTGTCCTGCTACTTTTCAAACAAAGCCGTGTTTGATTCACATACATAGCTACTCCGACCCAGAATCTCCGGATAGCTCCTCGCGATTCAAAAGCTGCACAAACCGGACATTTTCCAGTTGGGGATGTTACACAAATACCTCAATGATGTTACAAGATCGAGCTAGTCTATTATTTCAGATGAATTGAATGAAAACTTTTGAGCTGTTGCTCCATCCGAAAATTCTAATTTTCTTTTCCAGCAAGTACATATTTACTTTGTAATGCTATATGCACAAATATTCTATCAATACCATGGATGATAATGGGATTTACTTTTAATGAAATGGAAACTATAATCAGCCAACAAGCTCGGTAGGATTCAAACGGGAAGAAAGTGAAAGTTTTAGTCTTACAGTTATCGAAATAGGAAGCTGGAGAAGAAGTCTTACCAAGGCAAGTATAAGCGAAAGTGGGAACTTCTTTTACTTGCAGCTGACTAAGTATGCATTCCATCCTTGAAGCCGATATTCTCGAGCTGCCTCCGCAGGATTTTTAGCTTTTATGATTCCACGGCCAACTATAATGATGTCGCTGCCTCTCTCTTCAATAACCTGAAACATTCATCATGATAATAATATAAGAAATCAATTACTATTCTATTGTATTATCATCAAAACGCAGTTTGGAAGTCCCAAAATTATAAAGTTTGCCAGTTGTGAATCCTGCTGAATTGGAAAATATACGTTCTAAACTAGTTTAATTAAGCTTATGAATCTATGTTTATTAGATAAGAGTCCAAAATAGTAAACACATATGTACAACCAAATGCACCTTTTCTAGATTTGGATAGTCAAAATCACAAACTATTACTCCCCCCGTCATGCAAAAAGAATCTTCTTCGTGGGTCCAAAATCATAGTTACATTTCTTTAAATGAGTTATACAATCCTACTTAATGATTTTTTCACCAGACAATCTTTCATTTTCAATGAGTAAATAAGGATATGATAGGAAATCTTGCATCCATTATTCCATTATACTTTTCCAAATGCTTCAAATTCATTATCTTAATCTGTGCGACAAATGATCCAAAAATATGCTATCGGATCCAAAAATTATCATTATATTAATATATTTCCTCAACTAACTATTGTTATATTGCTTTTTTTGGTTCATTTTGTAATATATATATATATATATATATATACACACACACACACATGTATACTTTGCATGTGTGCACTAAAAGATAATACTTCCTCTAATTCATAATGCAAGTCATTTTGGACTTTTGCATGCAGATTAATAAAAAGAAACTGTATCCAAAATAACCTTAACTAATGATAATTCCTTAATGACACAATTATTATCTAGTAGAAAACATTAAAAAAACATTAATGACAGATTTAAGGAAGGGCAGCTATGGTATTAAACCTCAAAACGTTATTTAAAATATGAATAACTAAAAGTAGCAAAAAGACTTACATTATGAATAGGAGGAAGTACTATATTAGACAAATATTGTGATTGGACTTATGGATACATTCTAAGTGACTCAGTGTATAACAAGATTTTTTATAGTATTATTGTAATTAACTATAGTTTAACAAATTATCTATTTGTATAAACAAATAGGTCATCTTGCTAAACCCACAACAAGGTGAGATAGAACAAGCTGCATTGAGGACCTTAATACCATCCCTATATGTGCTACTTTCCTCTATCTATAACTATAAGAAAATAAAAGTAGTAGATCGTGCAAAATATCACTTACAGACTCTGGAGTGTTATATTGTTGGCCCAATGCATCTCCACCTTTTACCATTTGAACACCGGGGGTGGCGTGAATAAGTGATGGATTTCCTGGTCCACTAGGCCATGAAGCAGGATTCACAGATATGAAACCAATAACAAAATCTGAATGATCCTCCGCAATTTTCACAGCTGCAGATGTGTAGTCACCCGTAGCAAGGTTACCAAGAGAACTCATTTCAGCAAGCAGCAACAAACCTCTGCCGTGTGATAAACCCTATCATAGCACAAAAGTTGATATAGCAACTGTGGTATTTGACAACATCTCATGGCTCAGACAGAGCCAAAAAGCATAATGAATCCACACCTCTGATTTTAGCCCATCCACAATTCCGGGACCTGAAATTATATGAGCATTTGTTATATCTGCCCAGTCCAATATATGGAAGATACCTCTGCAGAAAACAAGTGAAAATTCTTAAGGAAAGCAGCCAAATAATATAGATGCCAAATGCAACAAAAGAGTAACATCTAACCCTGCATACTGCATGCTGACTGTGTTGCCAATGTCAGCAAACTTGCGGTCTTCAAAAATCAAGAAATTATGTTTCTCTGCGATCTTCAAAAGACATGCACGATTAGTCTCTACAAGATTTACATTTATGCCGTGAATTTTCATAATGTAAGATATGCTCATAAGGGATGATGATATTAAATGGGGCAAATAAAATGAGTATGAAGTTTTAGAGGATGTTTTGGTCAGAGAAGATAGTCCCCTTCAACAGATAATCATGATTACATGCATCAACCTCATAGTATAAGGGGGCGTTTGGTCCGGTGGATGGGATAGATGGGATTGATAGGATTGTTAAGATTAGAGGATGATTAAATAATCAACTCAACTTTTGGGTGATAAATAATCATCCAATTGGATGATTTGAGTGCAAGTCGAGTTATCCAGCATGAGCCGAATCATGCAAACCAAACATTTGATTAAGTTGGATTATTGTTTCAATCATGCCTTACCACTCGAACCAAACGCCTCATAAAGTATCGGTGCAAAAACCATGTCCAGTAAATACGCGCAAGACAAAAAAGACAAAAAAGATCTCCAAAGAACAGGAGAAGTCTTTTTTAAAATCTTTATATATGATACTACAACGAATAATAGACCAAGGCCAATATGGAAGCAAGAACACTCTATGCAGGAGAATTGTCATCATCCTTAAGAGCAACCTTAGAAACATGTACACCAGTGAGATGTCCTATAAATCCTAAGGGTAATTGATACGGATCAGCTCCTGCCTTTTCCAGCATTATCTTTACGTAATTGTTGATAGAGTCTAGTTTGTTAGAAGTTCATTAGAGATAGGTTTAGAGTTAGTCTTTAGTTAATTAGGAGTTTTATTCAAGCTGGAGTCTGTCAATTGAGTCTTATAAATAGAGTCTATATTTGTGTGTTCTAATCAGTGTTGTTAGGCGCGCCCCTAACGCACGAGGCCACGCTGGAATCGCCCCAGGGTGGCTGGGGCGAGCGAGGTACGTGGGGCGCGGCTGGGGCGCACTGGGGCGCTGCAGGGGCGTGGCAGGGGCGCTGCAGGGGTGCTGCAAGGGCGCTGGAAGCTGT
>JAYDZE010536294.1:0-15127 GCA_034509125.1 Monilaria moniliformis
AATATTATAATTTAATTTATATAATATTATTTATGTTTAATTTTTTAAAATTCTTCTTGGGCCCCCCAAAATTAAAACTCTGGCTTCGCCACTGATTTTGATACTAAAACATTTTCTTATTTCTTTAGGATAAATTCACCTTAACTTTGGATGCACCACGTAAAATTTTTATCTTCAGAATCGAATCCCATGATGCAATTGTCTGGTAGATTTTAATTTAACATTTTCTTATAATCGGAACATAATAATTGGAATAAAATGCCAATAGCTCAAGCAATCGTTTCGTTTGTATATAGAGCATTAAATTTGTATTTTATGTCTTCTAAATTTGGTATGCATTACTTCAATTCTTTCATTGTACTATGATTCACGTAACATCCAAATTCATTAACTTTTTTGTCAAGTATGTATGCTGACATTAATTCTGTTATATATCACATATCTTTATAATATGGTCCAACAAGAAGGCCGGAAAAATATAGAGGTAGGGGCCATTCAATGAGCAACTGAATTTAACACATTAATTTTCTTATATGGCATTGACTTTATTACCATTATTTCTTCGTCGAGTATTAATAATTGTAACATCAAATTTAAAGATCGTGATACGATAAACTCGAATCGAATTTTTTTGGCATTGGGCATTAACCAGTCTACTATTAGACCAACACACACGTTGTTAATATTTTGTTGATTAAAGAAATGCTTCTTTCTTGTATTGGGGAATGGAGGATTGAGATTTATACCATAATCACTCATTTTTATAAAAAGAAGGAATACTACCGAATTACAATAAAAATGAGTATGGTAGAATTAAGCTGCTTTCTTCGTATGAGCTAGGAACTAATTATGCCTTTTCATATATACAAAATGGTACCTTCTTTATATATACAAATAATATTTACTTTGTTTATGAAAATCATTGATCATATATAGAGATCAATTATTAGAATTGATTTGCACTAAAAAAATATACAACTTATCCCTATATAAACGTGTTAATGTGTGCGTATATCAAGGATCAAATATCCTCCCTATAGTAACTAAATTGGGCCCTTAAATTTTTATTAAAATTTAGCCTAGTTATGAGAACATTACTAACATTTTGTAAGATATCAAATGCATTATAATACATAAAATATATTATCAAAAAATATACATTGTTGTATATACAAAGGTATTATTTCCACTATGGAAATTAAGCTCGAGATTAACTCACACAATTAGTTAATTATATACATAAAATTGATGAACCTAAGAACAATTAATAAAATTCAAACTCAATTCACTTGCAAACAAAAAATATATGAAATTAATTAGAAGAGACGCGTCACAAAATGGACGAATTTATATGTGAATAGATGTTACAATTAGGTAACAATAGTTACATATAGAGTTTTTGGCGAAACATGAGGACTCCTATGTACATGTGATGCCTATATGGCTATGAGTAACCAATTCCGTACAACCACCCTACACGCAATACTATGTTACTAATCATAATTATTTACATGTCGTTATTCCTGGGATAAATCAAACTTTATCCATGTATAAAAAAATGTCTGCAATTTATTGAATTATTCATTTAAATTCCAAACAATTTCTTTGTATCAAAAAAGTTTCGAGTCTATATTTTGATCCCTTCAATTTTAATATAAGTAGCCGGAAATGATGTTATTTTTGAATAAAATAAAATGGACGTTATTTTGTGCTATAATTTAAATAAATAATTCTAAAGATATCTTTAATAAATAAGATATTTTCTTTTATTTATACCAAGATTTGCCTCAAAATAAATATTCAAATAATAGGACGTAGAAAACCAAGAAATCAGTACTAATTGATTCTCTGGCCTAGCTAGTACTTTTACTAAAAACAAAATCCGACGTGGCATGGTATATAGTTGTATTGGAGAGTGGGGTCCAGACATGCAAAAGAGTTTTAAATCCTTAAAATAATTGATAGAAAAGGTGAATCCATCTCATGGTGTTGCACTAGTGGTAAGGAAATTGGAAATAGTGGACCTTTATTTGGAAATTCTAGAGAGAGAGAGAGAGAGAGAGATGAAATAAGGTGAAACTTTTGATCAACAGAGATTTGCTGGTGATCAAGATCTCCCGAGGCCCAGCTCGCACCCACTGATATATACACACACACACATATATATATATATATATATATACTCTCTTTCTCTCTCTCTCTCTCTCTCTCTCTCTCTATCTTGTTCATTAGTGGTTGGCAATGCATATTCTCGCCATATCCCATTTGCCCTTTTTGTGAAATTAGTTTCAAATGGTGGTTGGAAATAAATCAGAGTAATTAATTAATTTGATTTGGTATTTGATTTTATAGAAGCTAGCTTTGGGGTTTATATATACATATATTAGCTAATTCAAGTTAATCCGTTAAATATACATTTATTTTGGTTCCTGTAATTTGTGAAGTCCCACGCTTTTGAAATAATTTAAGCACAGCATCCATCTTAATATTAATATGTGAAGAAAAATGTAGTAATTCAAACACATAATTAATAAAAAAAGGTAGAGAAATAATCCACATATATTATTCCTAGAAATCTACAAACAAAAAAATAAGGTATAGTATTCTTCCCCACATGTTTTATCTTTTGAGAAAAAGTGACACATCACATGCAAATAGAACAAAGACAGAGAAAGAAGATAAAAGAGAAGAGATCGCACAGCTCACAATCCCTGAATTAACACAAAGTGCATCTAGGAAACATATGTATACATATATATACATAAGAGTGTGTGTGTGTGTGTGTGTGTGTGTGTGAAAATACAATATATAATATATACTAAATAATTAAAAATCGAATGTTGGATACAAGCCAAAATGGCGATTTGTTCCCGGGAAACATGGATGGGAAATGCTGCAGGACAATTCGAATAAAAGGCAAATTTTAAAGGTGACTTCAAACTCCCACCCCATCACTCTCCCTCCCGTACCCTTTTCAAATAAAATATGTAGAAAATAGTGCTATCTGGATACTCAAACTGATGAAGTGACGATCTTATGACTTCAACATCGTTTTAAATTTTAGGGCAAATTGCCGGAAAAACCACAAAGTTTGGTCAAATTCTGGTCAATCCCGCAAGTTTCAAAATCAGCCGATTATATCACAACTTTAACAATTTTCGTAATTGTCCCATGGCAAAATATTCTGGTGGCCTACGTGTATGAAATTGTTGTTATGTCGCATACGTGTTCTAAATTGATGATGTGGCAAACTAGGTGTCGCAGACGTGGATTGTACGACGTCGTTTCAGATGCCAGATGTTTTGCCTGTATAAGATTTTTCGTCGACCACATCAACTGCAATTTTCCCTGAATCAAGCATCATGTGACAATTGCGAAAATTATTAAAGTTATGATATAATCAGTGATTTTGAAACTTGTGGCACTGACCAAAATTTGACCAAATTTGATAATTTTTCTGTCAATTTGCCCAATTATTAATCAACTTTCTTTTCTGACACCAATTATATAAGGTAAATAGGAATGAGTCACACAATTATGTGGTCTTAATTAAAACCCAATCTATAATTAACTTTAAATATTCTAACATTATGTCACTTCGTTGTCAGTCTAATCAAATAATCATAGAAAAAATGTCGAAATCAGCTGCACTATAATAAAACATCAAATTATGTCACATTTATCTGCAATAAATTTGACTTTTTTAGATCTAATGTTTCTTTCTGCATTATTTTATTTTTTTCCATTTTGGTAATCTTAATTATAATATAAAAAAATATATTTGATAGTACGAGTCTTAAAGCTACTCATCTCACACACGCAAGAAATGATTATGGTAACTATTTGATAACGAAATGATTAACCATTAATGTATTGACACCTTTAATTGTAAGCTATTGATCATGTATTATTAAATAAATAGGTCCAACCAAGTAACATCAATAATTTGGTTTCTTGGTAAACCTCAAATGGTGCAAAGCTGCATGATTGGTGATCTTCTATTGTTCAAGTGTGTGTGTGTGTGTGTGTGTGTGTGAGAGAGAGAGAGAGAGAGAGAGCCCAAATCATGAAATTAATTATTGGGCCAAAACGCTTATGAAAATTATCGGACGTAATTTCCGAAACCCAGTTCCCAAATATTAGGCAAACTATTGATGGACTTATATATTGGAATTTTCAAGAATCTCCACTGAATAATATTTACTATTATACAAATAAAATTATTAACACAATAAACTCTGATTAATATTTAAGAAAAATGAATTTTGAAAATGATATACCCTAATTATAAAATAGCTAATTATCATAAGTAATTATTAATAAAAATTTAAACTTAAATAATAAAAGTCACAAAATAAATGTGTCAAAATATTGATTGCCATTTTTCAGTGAATTGGAACACATGAATTAAAACAAGGATCCATGAAATAGCCAAATTAGAACAATTTTTTTAGATTTACACACTCACGTGCACAAAATGATTCAAACTCTATGACTCGAATCCTTTATCTATTGATTAGAGGATAAATATTTTACCAACTAAGCTGCGATTCATAGTAAAAGTAATGTTAACCGTGGTCAAAACCGTAATTTCCATCAAAATTCCAATACGAAAGTAAGAAAACAGCCAAAGGCTTTGTTTGGAACTATGGTGACAAGCAGAATAAACTAACCAAAATTTAAGAAAATATATTTACAGAAGCAAAAACACACAACACACTCATAAAAAGAAGCTTCTCATCACTTGTCACTATAAAAATTAATTCCTCTCTCAACTCCCAAAGCCAATCATGATTTTCTTTTATTTTTTTTACAAATTTCCTTGCAAAATAATTGAAATTAAGAAAAAAAAATCTTTCACTAATCAAGATAAAATCTTTTATTCCAACCTAGACTCCAAACACCCCTATCTGTAGACATAGTAAGACTAAACAATATAGAGTTGTATGATTTAGGGGGGAGAGCTTTGGTCTGAACATTTTTTGTCCTTTTTTGCATGTTAGTGATTGTTGAACAGTAACTTAGACCAGGCTCATTTTTTGCCAGTGGTCACCACCCTTTTATTTCCTTGTCCTTCAAACCTCCACACTCAAATTTCTTTTCTTCTTCTGCATTTTGTATTATTTTGTATAATAAAGCATGTATTTAATTTCCCACCCAAATACAGCTTAAAAAAGCTCAAATCTTGACAAGTTTTTGCTGCCATGGATCTCAGCAGCACCAAGTATTTAGAGCCTGCAACCTTGTTTTCATCTCAAGGGGTAAGTGGATTTTTTCTTTTTTCATGCTTGTTAGGTGTTTGTGGGAATGCATCATTGTTTCAAGAAATGTGGGTTTCGTTCAAGAATGGATTTTATAAAAATTTATTTTAATTTTTTAAATTTTTTTAGGGAGCAGGAACAATGGAGGGGAATAATGGGTTGTGCAAGGGGAGTTTAAAGAACCCATTTTTGGATTCCTTTTCTGACCCTCTTTGCAAGCTGAATCTCAAGGAGACCTCAGAGTTTGTCAAGTCATTTCCTGTGGGAAATGGGGCAGAAGGCAGGGGCATTTCTGAGATTTCCGTGACAAGGAGGAATGTGGAGGCTCCTCCAACTCCTGGGAGGCCTGTTTTCAGCTTCAGCAATACTGCAAATTTTGCAAGAAAGACTTTCCCTTCAAAATGGGATGATGCTGAGAAATGGATTCTTGGTGGAAGTTCTTGCAATGACTCCCCTGCTAATAATCATGGCTTGTTTAAGTCATTGGATCATACTGCCTCAAGGATGTACTCCAGGCAATGCAGTGGGTACAAGCCCCACCTTGGTGAAATTTGTGCTGAGAAGTCAAGAATCACTGAGGAGAAGGTCTCAAAAGTGATTTCAACTTTTCAAGGGCCTCTGATTCTTGATCACCATCATAGCAGAGGTGGAGCAGTAAATGGGGTTGCACTTTCAGCTTCAGAAGATGTACTTTTAAAAGGTTAGAATCCTTTTTTTCTTTTTTTTGCCTCTAAAAGCTTTATGATAGTTACGTTGGCCCATGTGTTGCTTGCTGCCCTGGTTATTTTCTTCTATGTTTTTGGAGTTTTCCTTGAACAAAGTTGGGTTCTTGAAAGTGAAATCTGGTTGTGCTGATAATGAAGTTTGGTTTTCTTTAAAAGGGGAATCCAACTTTATTGGTTGGGAGATTTTGATTTGATATTTCTGTGTTTCAAGATTCAGTTTTTATTACACTGCTGGTTCATAAACAATAGCTCATATCTTTAGCCAATGCAGATAAATTCCCAAATGAATTGAATCCAATAATCCCCAAGTTTGGATGCTCCGAGCCAATGCAAGAAGGGTTTCTATTTGGAAACACTTTCAAGAAATCAATGAGTGAAGCTGCTGAAATGGCAGAAGAAGTGAAACACAGAGACATTGGCACAGAAATGACTCCTCTTGGCAGCTCCACCACCTCGAGGTGCCCGACTCCATTCAAGAGCACGTCCCCTGCGCGCCACACCACACCCGCTAACCGGTCTGGCCCGTTGGCCCCGGGTAGTGCAGACACCATGGACATAACTCAACTGCAGGAGTGCCATTTAGCAAAGCTGCACCTTGGCACACAGTTTGATTCAGTCACATCGAATTGGAGCTCAAGGGAAGAGGAAGAGGAGGACGTCTCGAAGAGCTTGAGGCACTTCGAGATGAGCAGTGAGTGCAGGAAAAGTGTCTCGGAGTCTAGGAGTGCCGGCTGGCAGGATGAGGAGAAAACTAAGAGCTGCCTTAGGTGTGAAAATGAGGAATTTTCTTAATTTTATCAAATTTTTAGATATATATATATATATGTATTATTGGAGGTTGGTGGCATTAATATGAGGTGGGATTTCAGGTATCAAAGAGAAGAAGCAAAAATTGAAGCTTGGGTGAATCTACAAAGTGCAAAGGCAGAAGCTGAATCAAGAAAGCTTGAGGTAGCTAATTACTTCATGCGTTCTAGAAAATTAATTAAGGCATTCATGCAATTTAACTCCTAACTTAAATAGTATTTTTCCAGTCTAGTTAGTTCAGATTGTGTTACATACCAACATTAATGGTGTAGTGAGTTCCAAGACATCATATGCTGCAATAAGTTAATACATTGGAACCAAGATATGAACATAAGACAAAGGAATGGCCTAGAATTTTAAGTCATCTATATACACAAGAGGTTCGTCCGTGATTGTGCTTGGGCTTAGGGCCAATTTTCCTTAAATTGAGGCGGTCGTCTTAGGTCCTCGAGTTTGATTTCTTGGATCTTCCTAAAAACTAAGATTAGACCTTAAGCTTATCTAATACAGGTAGCGACTAGCTAAGAGATCCTTCCTTGCTCATTCCCTCTAATTCTTTAGTTCAAGGTATTCTTTGTCTCTCTAGTGTCTTGGAGCACGTGCTCCCTTCAGAGTTGGACTTATGGGGATCGTAATCTCATAGCTACATTTTGTGCATGAAGGGCAAAATGGTCATGTAACCATTTTCACCTTCACTCCCCTTTATTTTATCTCAATAATTTAAGCTGGATTGACCATATAATGCAGACTTTGGAGGCTTGTTTTTGTCTTCATTGACATCGAGCCCCCCACCGGACAATGACTCCCTTTTTTCCTGCACTGAGCCTAATTTTTTTTTCCACCATAAAATAATATGCTCATGCTTCAGAAGAAGCAAGAAATTGTCAGCATTTTCTATATTATCATAATATTTCTTGCAAGGCCATTAGCATTGGAAACTTGAAACTCATGTGCATTGTTGCAGAATTCTATGCAGTTGGTGGTGTCCACTTCCGACAGTTACTCTCTCTCTCTCTCTCATACATTAAGATGTGCATCTTCACACACACGCACAAGCATTATTCTGCAAGAATTTTATAATGAGCTATTCTTGTCTCTTGCTATGTTATCAAAGGGGTCCAATTCTTGATTGCATTGCTTGTTCCGTACTATATTAGCTCGTCGTGTAGCACTTGTGGACGAGATCAAAGTTGCTGTCGGCTTCTTAGATGATGATTCAAGAACTTTTAATAAGCAAAAGAAATGCTATCTTTAGTGATCCTGCATCTTCTCATTTGATTGCTTTCATGCCTTTGCATCATCTACTGCTACATTCTTGATCTCGGACTATGTTTGAATTGTTCTTGTGGACGACGCCAAAGTTTCCCTCTCGACTTTTTTCCAAGATTCAGTTTTTCTGCTGCGTTGGTTTTGCATCAGGTGAAGATACAGAAAATGAGGGCCAATTTGGAGGAGAAGCTGATGAAGAGGATGGCCGACGTGCATAGGAAGGCCGAGGAGTTGAGGGCAGAGGCCCAGTTTCAGCATTCGGAGCAAGTTAGGAAAGTTGGGCAGCAAGCACAGAAGGTGATGAACAGAAGGAAGCATAGCAACAACAACACCACCACCACCCATTTCTCAGGGCACAAGTCTTGTGGCTGCTTCCCTTGTAATAACCATCTATAGATGTAAAATGAGAAAAAATAGAGAAATATTTTGGCTTTGAGAGAATCTTGTAGTTTAATGCAAAATCTAGGATGATGATATGTTAAGATTTTTCAGAAAAGGGTTTCACTTTATGGATGAAAATATGATCATTTTTGCATGATGGGGAAGGGCAAAAGAGTCTTTTACACGGATATTGTACGCTGCCGTGTTTTTTCGCACCTTTTACCAAAACACCAAGAACACCGTAATATGTTCAAGTAGAGATGCCCTCGGTTCCGGAACCGGCAGTTTATTACTGGTGTTTTGGACCGATAGAATCGGTATTTTGGTTTCAGTTTAACCAAGAAGTGCCGGTTATGATTCTAAAATCGGAACAACCAGTTCGGTTTTAATCGAACCTCCCTATGTTAAAGTTTCAACGTTTCTGCAATAATTTCATGAAATTCAAAATCTTATCCCTTAATGCAAAATCTAGGACGATGGAAAATTATCATTTTTGCAGCAACCTAACTTGATGGGAAAGGGCAAAAGAGTCTTTTTCACGGGTATTTTATGTGGAGTCACTATAATATATTTTTATAATTATTATTTTCAGTGGTCAAAAAATGTAAAACAATTTTACTCTGACTAGAAAGAATGACTGATCACATTTAATTCCAGGTGATGATGTGTATTATATATGACAATTCAAATTTTGGTCCCTACTGACAAAAAAAATCAATGTTAAGCTGTACCTTCCACATTTGTTGTTCTATTTTTTTCTTCTTTTATACAATGCATTTTTATTTATTTAATTTTTTTGCAAATTTCAATATTGTATTTAAAAAAAAAAACAATCTTGTATCCCTTATATTTTTACATTTACATTTTTTCCCTCTTATATATGTTTTTCGCCGTGTTACAAGAAAAAGTGATTAGTGTGGTGTTGTGAGAAATTTTATGAAAATAGAATGAGACTAATTCTGATGGACAGATTAAAATAGAAAACTATGATTATTTTTAATAGACGAGGGGAATAATTAAAAAGACTTGCAATATTGAAATAATATTTCATTCGATTATTTATTAATGATAAGTTCCTAAAAGAGAAAGAAAAAGCTTTTGAATGCAGGTTCTAAATGTAAAAAGGGATTTCTAATTGTGTTGTTAGCATGTGTTGCATTGCAGGAAAAACACACAGCACACACAGTGGAATATAGAGAAAGTGACAAGAAGAAGGTAGCTGGAAGGGTTTGGATAATTATAGATATATCTGCAAATCTTTACGTATGCAGATTGTAAAGCTTACAAATTAAAGTTGCAGTCATCATATCTCTACTACTATACTCTATAGTTTCTCTCTTGTGCTTTTTCCCCCCTTTTGATAAATCAAAAGGCTGCATTGCCTGCATTGGTGTTTTTCGACAAGATAAATCCAATGCTTTGACAAGATATCTCTCTCTCTCTCTCTCTCTCACACACACACACACACTATATATATGTTTTCTTGATAACAAGATAAATATATATATCTCTATCTCACTCTCTCTCACACACACACTACTATATGTTTTCTTGATATTGCATGGCGATTTATATAATGTTATGTTGTTGCTGTTGCTAACATATGATGGAATTCGACAAGATAAATATCCCTCTCTCTCTCACTCTCACTCTTCACTCTCTCTCTCTCACACACACACACTACTATATGTGTTCTTGATATTGCATAGCGATTTATATAATGTTGTGTTGTTAACTTGTTACTGTTGCTAACATATATGATGGCATTTGGTAAATATGCATTTCATGCAACAAAAGTATATGAAAAGAATGGGGCCGAACATTGTTCGTAACGGAACATCCAAACGGTGTAGACTTCATTGTTCGTAACGGACGGAACATCCAAACGGTGTAGACTTCATTGTTCGTAACGGAACATCCAAACGGTGTAGACTTCAGTCCGTAAATAGTAAAATCTAAGGTTGAAATCATGCTGTTGAACTATCTCTAAATTATAATTAATAAAATGGTAACATTATTTTACATCTATTAATTAAATTTTCAGTGTAGGCACCTATCCGCATTTGGAATTTTCTAATACTTTCTCTAATATTATTATTTTATATCTAGAACATTCTAAAATGTGCATAGCTTTTCAATAAGAGATATATAGCTCATAGTATTATTCTATAGAGAAAAATAATCTAATTTACTTATATATTATAAATCAACCAAAACTAAAAATGAAAAAATACATTACAATAAACAAGATAGATACACACTTCACTGCACATAGATAATCATAAATAAATAAATAAATACATAAATAAATAAAAGCTAGTTGGTCCTTTTAGATTTGATGAAATGAAAAGTAAGTTTTGAATTTAGAAATGTAAGATCACAGCGTCAGCCCAAAAATAAAAAGTAGGAAAAATAGGAGGAAGAGAAAAGGTCTAAACTAACGTATAGAGTAGCACTAGAAAATGTGTTCAAGCATTGCAACAATAGAAAAGCCAACAGAAACAGACCAATCCCTCTTCTCATAGGCGACTGATAACTGCTTCAACTTCAGAAGGGGAGTAGAGATGGTACTTTGGTGATACCTTGGCAATATCGACATTGTTGGCCGTCACCTGAGACCAAATGACATGGCAGTTGAGAAACGATACGAGAGAGGGAAGCTTATTCGATGGAAACAGACGAATACAGTAATATCCATGGCAATTACCTTCTCCTCCATAACTTGCTTCAGAATGGAGAGTGCAATGGTTTCAGCTTCGTTGAGGGTCAGTTCCTGCAATCATGTGACAAAAGATACCTTGTTATACTGCTCCTGAATAACCAATCGAACAGATAATTGAGTTTCTGGGATTAAACTTCGCTGCTTTGATGTAAAAAGGGGGAAGAATTAGATACCTTATTATACTGCTCCTGCAAAGAGCTGTCGGCACCTTCGGAACCTGACCCGATGGCTTTTGCATTGCATTGCCAGAAAGTGCCAGATGGGTCAGTGTAGTACCTGTGCATAACGCAATTAGTGTTGAGTTCTAACGAAGGGGCAGGTAGCAAGGAGAGCTGCCAACTGGAAAAATAGGTAAGCTAATAGTTGTTAACAAAGCCACTGGCAACTAATCTTAACTAGACTTTGAACTACAGCTATATTCATCCTCATGTATGGAGTGGCACAACCACTTTACAAGCAGCTTCCGCATAATTAAATAAAAAATACTTACAAGCAGGGGCCATTCTCATCATGACCAGCAATAAGAAGAGATACACCAAAAGGTCTCGACTGCAGGAAACAAAGATACGAAAATTAGAAAAGCACAAGCATATGGTTTGTAACTTAATTAAAGTACAAGTAAAGCCTGACTAGATCGTGAACAATTTGACACTAGTACTTTTCCTCATATCAAAGCAACTCAAACATTGAACTTCAATGACGCATAAAACAATAGGCATCTATACTGTCCAAAGGCATTGAGATGACAAGATAGAAACTTGAAAGAAACAGCTCTAGAAGATCTAACTGGTATAAAAATGTCTCTGGTGATGGTAGTATAGAAAGTAATATAGCATTCAACTCCAACATTTTGGCATCTTCAAGAAGATTTATGTGAGGAGCATTGCATTTTGAATACTACACTACCTTGGGGATTCCTGGATTTACAAATAGCAACAATTCTTTTAAAAATTAAGATATATGTAGGAAATGTAAGAGACTAACCATTGATTCTTCATCCCCTTCACCAAATCGCAGTGCAAGATCACAGAGGGCTTGAGTAGTAGACTCAACAGTCA
Organism: Monilaria moniliformis; assembly: GCA_034509125.1. Taxonomy (NCBI): domain Eukaryota; kingdom Viridiplantae; phylum Streptophyta; class Magnoliopsida; order Caryophyllales; family Aizoaceae; genus Monilaria; species Monilaria moniliformis. Next base: position 12,224 of record JAYDZE010536294.1, read on the forward strand.
TCGGCTCACCGTACGAGAACCTGTGATTCTGGAGGACGCAAAAGATTCACATTAACAGCTAAGAAACCAAATCACGATAGGATTGTGAACTAAAGGGTACCTGAGTTTCAACTCGTGCATGTTCAACCAGTGTGCGGGCATCAGCAATCAAGCCACTCATGGCACACCCTATATGTTCATCAATTTCCATAATCTTCTCCACACTACTCGGCTCCTGTGTGCAGTAAAATGTGAAATTTATTTCAAATATTTAATATAGATCACTAAACATCACAGAAAGCATCAAATGACAATAAAACACAACTTGGTTTTCAGAAAGAATGTAAAAAACATGTTAAAGCAAGATCAAATGGTGGAGGAAGCTTTGGCCAGTATCATTTGATATTTCAATATTTTGCACTTCACCGTTCTTGACCTCAAAGCTACTCATACAAATAACATATACTTGATTCCTTGGGAACCATCACAAAGTACGGCCAGCCTATATCATTTTTGAACGAAAATGCCATGCCATGTTGTCCAGCAGAGCTTATAATATAGCTGACTCCTTCAAGCATTCAATAATTTAAAATGTACACTTATTTGTATCTATATAATTCACATAACGATAATATAAGCTCAAACTAGCTTAAAGCCAAGCTTCCAAAACAATGAGCTCAGTCACTAGCTTAAAGCCAAGTTCATTTCAAAGGATGCTAAACATACCAACAGCGGCGACGTAATACGCTTCTCCACAGCAAGAACGACTCCCTCCTTAGTCTTTACACCAATTGCAGTTGAACCCAACTAAAAGAAAGCACAAAAACGATCTTACAAATTCAGAAATTACAAACCACACACACACACACACACAATCATTCTCAGAAACACAATTGGCGGACTGAAATCAGCATAATAATACCTTAATCGCCTCAATGGCATATTCAACTTGAAACAACCGGCCTTCAGGGGAGAATGTATTGACTCCCCTATCATACTCAGTCCTAAAATTTCAAAAAAATAATCTCACACCAGTATCACAATAAATTAGCTCAAAAACCTCAGACAAACCCTAAACATCTCATCATCATTACCTTGTGAGAAACATTTTCGATCCCACCTAAAAATTTCCTGCAAACAGATCAAATCGACAACTAAATTTCGATTAATCAAACAGAATTGCGTTCTTACAATAACCAATCTTCGCGATTTGAGCAGAAGAAAAAACTCGAAACGGATCTGAATCCGACAAGCCTTAACTCACCAATGATAAAAAGCGAGAGCTGAGCAGACCTAAATTAATTTGGATTTTTGATAAATCCGGAGTGAATTTCACTTTTGTATTTCTGCAACTGAGCTTCTTTCCTTCGTGTCAAGCAAGAAAATGGGGAAGATTAACCAAAACTCAAAATGAGATGATATTCGGGTTACCCGGAAGAGTTAGCGGGTTTGGGCTAAACGGCCCGTTTGTATATATTTGATCCGATTTTTTTCAACCCATTTTTATGTATAATGGGCTATTGGGCCTAATTAATATTTTCAACTTGACCCTAATATAAATAAAAAATTTAGTTCAACAATTTAGTAACCCTATTGTTATTTATTCGATTAATAATCGAATCTATCACGATCTTTAGTAATTTTATCAGATGTATCCCAATTTTTAAAATTTATCAATTTTATTGCAATCTTTTCATTTTACAAATTTGTACTTTCCAACTTATATCAATTTTAAATTTTTTTAGAAATAATCATACAAATACAATAATATGTTTTTCTTACCGTATTACCACTAATTACAATATTAATTGTTAAAATTAGGACAAAATTATACTATATCATATAAATGAATGATTAGAAGTGATATGTTATAAAACTATATAATATATAAAAAATAACAATAATTAGTTTTATATAAAAAAAATAACAATGATTTGTGAAGTTTAAAAACGGAAATCATACTATACTATAACAATAAAAATTAAATAACGATACGATCTTAAGTCATACTACAATATATAAATTAATAAAATAGTGATAATGCTAAACATACAAGTACATTAATATTGCGATAGCACGGGATGCTCGTTGGATCGCCTTTCGCGTGGCGGGATGATCATTGCTTTTAGGCTCCATAACCCAACAACCAAATTATACAGACACATGTAAAACTAAACCAAACAAGATGCCAAATTTCCAAGTAAAAATTTATGTTTGTCTTATATTCAAACAATAATGTGTTTTTCTTCTAAACATTTCGGTAAAATTTATTCATTTTGTCAATTTTATCACAACCATGAGCATATATTTATATAACTTACATTTATCACATTTATGGAGTGGATCACACCTCATACATTTATGAAAAAATTGATTTATTTTCCGTTTATTATGCAAAAAATACAAGCATAAGAATTTACTAAAATGAAAAAATATATAAAAATCTAACGAAACAAAAAATCAAAATCGTAGTACAATGTGATAGCACCGGGGAAGCACGTTGGATCGTCGCTCGCCCGACCAGATACTCATTACTTTCAGGCTCCATAACTCAACAACCTAACAAAACAAAAAATCAAAATCATAGTACAATGCGATAGCACCGGGGAATCACGTTGGATCGTTGCTCGCCTGACCATATACTCATTACTTTCAGGCTCCATAACTCAACAACGAAGAAAACATGATGCAAAATTGCCAAGTAAAGAACATATCAATTATCAAACATCCAAGTCGGATTTATTTCTTACTGTAACAACGGAAACAACCAATATATGAACCCAAAATTTCAAAAAGATAAATGTTGAGCTACCCAAATCTTGCTCACCAAAACCATTTTTATGGTCCTAAATTGTAAAGATATAACGTTGGAAAGTCGAATTTGAACTATCGAGCTTTTGCTCAGTCGCGATACTCGTCCATGAA
>JAYDZE010536305.1:0-15126 GCA_034509125.1 Monilaria moniliformis
TCGGGCGCCAGGCGCGTAGCGGGGCGATGCGCGCAGCAGGCATGCGGGACGCGGGCGACGTGCGCGACAGGCGCGCGTGACAGGATGTGCTTGTTGCGTTTACAGCTGTTCCGATTTTTGTGCTTGACTAGCCACGGTGAGTTCTCGGTGACCTCTGCTCGGGATCGGATTAGGAGACGGATGCCGAAGCGGCCTTTGCTTGGCCAGATCTGGAATGTCTGCCTCACCCCTACTGTTTCTGTTTTCTTTTGGCTCCTCGTCGCTGACCGTCTGCCGATAGATAGTAAGCTGCAGTCCCGTGTCCAGGTGTCTGTGTTGTGAGTCGTCGTCTGTCGAGTCTGTCCAGCATCTATTCTGTTTGAGTCAGTTGGCGAGATTTATTTTGGATTACTTTGCTTCCTGGTTTCCTGATTTGCACACACCGATTCACACGTGCACTGATATTGCACCTAGATTAGGTTTCTGGTGGGGCTCATTTCACTGGGCCCCTGCTAAGCACATCAGCTTCATCATCCCTTGTCTTGTTTTCTGGTTTATTTGGAAGGAGAGGAACAGCTGCAGGCACCATAGTATTTCTTTTCGTGTTTCTCATGTGACTTGGCAGGTTGTGAACCAGTTGTGGATCATGGTTGCAGCGGGGACGCTTGCCCCCAAGAACTGGCAAGGGTGGTTCCCCCCCGTGAACTTCATGCCCCCGGCTCCATCCCGCCGTTGTGTGCTGCGATCGCTTATGGTGCTGTGGCTTTCCCCGGACCCCCCTGGGTGAAGCTCAACATGGATGGTTCTTTCTCAACGTCTACGGCTTGGGCGGGTGGAGGCGGTATTGTGCGCGGTTCGTATGGCGGCATCTTGGCCGCTTTCTGCATGCCCATCTCGGCGCCATAAAGCTTTGAAGCGGAGCTCCTCGCGCTTCTTTACGGTCTGATGCTTGCTGCACAGCACTCCTTGCACGTTTGGATCGTGATGGACGCAGCGGCGATTGTTGCATTTCTCACTTCTGGGCAGCTTTGAGCGGCGGACGTTCGCCACACGATGGTCCGCATCCGCATCCTCTTTCGGCAGCTGCAGGTTCGTTTCTCCCACATCCACCGAGAGGGAAACCGTGCAGCCGACTTCCTTGTAGATATGGGGGCCCAGACCCCTGCCCTTACCTTCTTTGATCAGATCACAGTGCCCCCCAGACTGAAGGCGCTTGTTAGGATGGACCAGCTGGGTTATCCTAATTTCATATTTCGGTTCCATGATGCCTGAACCTCTGTTGTGGTTCATTTGCTCTCATATACATCACTCCTCCCTTGGACTTGGTCACTTTTGGGCCTCCCATGTGTAATGTTTTCTTTGTTTTACTTTCATTTAGGATTGGTCACTTTTGGACCGTCTATGTCTACGTCATTTCTTCCTTAGTTTTTCCCATCTACTGGTTAGTGGTCGGCACACTAAGTGCCCGCCTCGGCCCATCATGTGGGCTCGTCACCTTGTATTGCATGTTTCGTGTTTGGGAACAAGTCACTTTGGACTTGTTCTGTGTACGAAATATCTGATATTTGTCCTTGATATATACAGTTTGGGGTCCGCCTAACCCCTCACCCATAGGGTGCTTTGAAAAAAAAAAATTCGCAGGAAGGACTTTCAAGTAGGCCAACTTGTACTGTTATTCCAATCTCGATTTAGGCGGATGACTGGAATGTTTAAGTCCAAATGAAAGGGACCAATTGAGGTCACATGAGTTAGAGAAAATGGAGCAATCGAGATCAAGGGATTGGAGGAAGGAGCTGAGCCTTTCATTGTCAATGGCCAAAGACTAAAGCCTTTTATTAGGCTAACTGAATCATGTGTAGTAGAGGAAGTTCCGCTACATACACCTCCCCCACTCGAATGAAATGCTAAGGGACTCGAACGTCTCATCCGGGCAACTCACATGTCGAATCATGAACAACTAGAGATGAACACGAGAGAATCTCTGTAAATATAATAAACTCTTTTAATTTTAGTTTTATTTCATTTTATATTCGTGTTCTGTATGTTTTTGTCGTTGGGTTTCCGCGCAGGTGACACGTGTAAGTAAGGCGATTCAGTGGGGCTGCGTCTAGACAAACAGAATCCCGAATTTTTAAATTCAAAATGTGCAATGGCAGGGTAACGGTAGGATTTGCCAGATCAAGGATAGGGGATATACCACAAAATCTGAAAAGGATTCAATGGCTATGGGAAGCGCCCACGTACCTTTAGGCCAGATGGAAAGGCGTCTGTGTGACATATCCATCCACACCCCCCTTTTAAAGGCCGAAGGACCCTTCATTCAGCCACTTTCTAAATTTCAAGCGAACTCAAGAGAAAATCCCAAGAGTGAAAATGAGAGAAGGCTGAAGAAACCTAAACCCCAAACACCACACTTTTTTGCCAAACACCCTCACCAGCAACAGAACTACCCCAAGAAGAAAAAGTAAAAAAAAAGAAGAAAAAGAGAGCCGTAGAGGCTGAAACTCAAGAGGGAACACCCGAGCCCAGCTCTTCAATTCAGCCAGAGGAAGGCAGGGCGGAGCAAGATATCCCCCAAATACTCGCGATAGAAGCCGCACGTAGTAGCCCGACACGTCTGGCTGCTGAACACAGAATGAAGGGTAAGGAGCCGATGGTGGCTGAGACCTCCGAAGAGACGTTGACAGGAAGCTCCCCGTCCAAAAGCACTAACCTAACATTCTCGGAGGAGACCACCGCAACGTCTGAGGACGATTCAGTCACCGACTCTACCCCATGGTCGCCGACAAGGTAACAGCCCGATTTGGTAAGGAATATCAGGCTGGACAAACTCTTGAACTCTTTACTTTATATACGCTTGAGTGTAGGGATGAGTTTCTTGGATATTTTGATAACATTGGTTTTAACTAGTTGCTTGACTTGCCCAACTCGAATGTGCCTAGAATGTTAGTAGATGAATTTTTCAATTCCTTTGATTTCGCTACGAACTTTGACTTAGAAGAACCATGTATCACATTTAAATCATTTGGTGAAATGCATGAACTGTCTTTACTTGAGTGGAATATGAGTTTCAGGATAGTGTCCTTAGAGGACGTTGTTGATTTTGAGTTTCAAATAGCCGAGCGTGCTGTGCCGAATAGGTATATCTTACCTTTCGATCAACAGGCCACCTGGGTCACGTTGACGGACCCTTCGGCTAGGCAGTTTAAACTAACCCACTCTAGAGACCATAACATATTGAACCTAGTTTTGCGAATGTGCCAAACTTTTCTTGCATACAATCTGTTAAGGCAGACGACTAGTTTTAGTAGGGTCTTTGTGGCCAAACTTTATTTCACTTGGTGCATGGACCAAGGAATTAAGGTAGACATAGAATTCTAGTTGGCATATCAGATTAAGTTAATAAGCACACACCCGACACACCACATTACTATGTGTCATATATTAGATGCTTATTTGAGCCGAAATTTGATATTGTTTTGAATGATGAACTCTTGTTGGAATATTGCCCCCCTCCTGCCAGATTTGAGCTTTTCTTTTTGCGAGGTACCTTGATCGTGTACGTGCACGATAGGATCCCACACTTCTACACGCCTCGCAAGGCAGTGCTGACATCTAGCACACCATGGAAGGCCATCGAGTAGGACCCGCAAAAAGACTAGGGGAAGGGGCAGAAACTGAACAAGTGTCCGATAGGCTGAGGGCCGTGGAACACCAACTAACCAGGCAAAGGAAGCAGCTAAAAAAGGTGGAAGAAGAATTAAGCGAAATGAAGGAGGAGGTCAGAACCTTCACCAAGAAATTGAGGGGGATGCTCCAGAAACCCCTGATGCCACTAGCGGAAGCCCAACATGAGCGCTCAGAAAAATCTGCAACACCCGAAGAACCTGAAGTACCACCCACAGCTAGCCCAGAAATAACTTCTGCAGTTTCAGTAGAAGACCAACCACAGCCGTCGATCGACCTAAACAGCCTGGGCACATTGAAAAGCCAGTCCGTACGCCGAAGCCGACGGAGCCGGTAACTAAGTTTTCCCCTGTGTCTTTTCTTTTCTTTATTTTCTTTTTCTTTTCTTATCATTTTTACTTTTCTCGTCATTTCTCGTGTTGTCTTTCAGTTTTTTGTGTCGTGAATCTTAACCTCACACCTTGTACTCAACCTATTTTCGTCCAATTGTGAGGAGGTTGAGATTAACCCCCCTTCGTTGTTGAGTCTATTTATATCACTAGTAAGTCATGTAGGAATAGGGCAGTTTGAACGATAACATAATCCTTCGCTGATAGAATTAAGTAGAGGATGATGGACTCATCTGCCCGACTCACACCACCCCTACATAAATTAGAATTGTGCCTTAAGCGGGGCAGCCCCCGCATCATTCATTTTGAAAGGAAAAAGAGAAGAATTAGGTGCACAAGTGGATATATCGAAATCAATAGGTAAAAGACAAGAGGCATAGGGTACAACCAATTGAGCTTAATTCTTTCGAATTGTGAACCGAACATAAGTAACCTAGAAGCCCATTGAGCGGAATCCTTTCTTTTATAGCCCAATAAAGTCAAAAGAGAAGATTTACAAGGAATATGATCACTGAGTAGGGCAAGCAGAGTGTGTAAAAAAAAGAGCACAAGCTGAAAAAGAAAACAAGTAAAAAGTGCAAATTAAAGAAGAGAAACCAAAATAGCAAATTGAATGCCCAAAATGAAAAGCCTAGAAGTGCCAATACATAAAAGGAAATTTAAGCTCAGCTTGCACCTCTTTAATAGAAGTGGACTCATCGTAGCCTAGAACTCCTAGGGCCACACCTTGAATGAAAATACCTTGAGCCCCATTGCATCCATTTCATAAAGACCTCTTCGATGCCATTTAATTGTAAAATATATGACTTGTGCGAATAATGTCTCTTAAGGAGAGAATCACCCCTGAGTGTCAGTGACGGAGTGAATCGTGGAAATTAGGGCAGTCGACTCTTAACTGTACAGCTTATCCGATAAGTACTTTTAAACTGCCCAGTTTGTTGCTAGATCTTAAGGTGATTTTTTTTTTCTATTTTCTTTTCCATTTTCGTCGATGTTTCAGTCTTGTTCGTGTATTGAGTCCGGGAAAATTAGTTATTTTAGACTGTCATCTGACCTGATTGAGCTAACTCATGCTTGAGGGCAAGCATATCTTAAGTGTGAGGAGGTTTGATTAGCCCAGATAACAACCGTTAAATCGGGTTAAAAGTGTTTGATTATTGATGAAATCTGCACAAGAAGGTGCGAGTTTAGTGCAAAAGGCTGCAGGGATCGAGGCGCGACGAGGGCAACTTGGCTGTGGGAACGGAAGTAAACTGAACAAGAAGACGATCAAGTAGCCCACAAGGGGGGTGTACAGGATGCAGTCAGGAAGCCACGCGCACACTAGAGGAGTTAGCCTCAAGAGCAGGCATATAAGTGATGTGCGAAGCTGCTGGTTAAAGCTTCACTCTCCCAAGCTGTATAAAAGACAATGAATATGCAGAGAGGAAGGGGTTCGCCAGTCAGTTCTCAGTTGCAAAGTTCAACCTCCCTATATCAAGTCTGATCATTCACGCATTTTTCCGCACTGAGAACAGAAAGCTGAAATGGAGATAATGAGCGAAAGCGCCTGCCATGAGTCAAGCCTCAGTTTTAGTCGAGTCACATGATTCGACCATCATCCACAACACAGCTCGATCTGCCTAGCTTGCATTTGTTCATTTTGATGTTTTAAGTGAAACCCACAAACAATCTAAGTTGTATTCTCTATTTAACTTGCTGTTTTAGTTTAAGTTGTGTTTAAACTTTGATTTTGTTTTCGCAGTTATAAGATTTCCGCAATATTTCCAAGCTGTCGAGCTTATTTTATCTTAACGCCTGACATCATGTTTTCTTTGAGCTTTTGTTTCCGTTCAAACATCTTCGTAGTTAGAATAGTAAAGAGGTTCATCATTTCAGTTTCTTTCAAGTATGTTTAACATAGAAAGTAGGTAGGTAGGACGTTCCATATATTAGGTAAGTTTGAAGGCATTAACTTTATATTCTGTCACAGTTTAACTTGAGGAAGTCCCGCCCGAGCACTTCCAGGGGAATTTCGATACTCCAGCTTTGTAATTAGGGTTTGGGAAGGTGGAAGGGACGACCTGCTGTGGTCCCAATCATTTCAGTTGTTTCTATGTCATTCCTTTACTTTTCTGCATAAAGTGTAAAATAGGATCAGGTTGCCCATACCACCATTGACCCAAAATGGATAAAAGTATAATGAATCAGAAAGAGTGCTTTATTGTTGATACCCAGATAGGAAAGTATCTTTGACTTTGCCTCCTTTTCAGTTTAACTTTAACCAACTCCACTTAGGACCTGCAACCAACTTTAGAACTTGTTTTGTAATCACCATAGTACATATTAAGATTCACTTAGTTGAGCTTGTTCAATTTCCGTAATTTAGTTTAAGTATTTACAATCAGTCTGACACGCATTTTAACTGCCCAGTTCATACTCGTACTCCTAGTTAAGTAATAGTTGTTAGCTACCTACCCCTTTCATTCTTTGCCTAGTATAAACAAATCTCGAATTCATTGAACGTAGTTAGTTCCCCATATCCCAAACCAAAGCGTGGCGGCATCGCCGACATCACACATATAAACACACTCGAATAGGGCTAAACAAATCCATTCCTCGTGGGATCAATACCCGACTTACCAAATACTATCTTTAGTGTAGAAGTACAGTGGGGAACATAAATTATTTATGATCGAGTCTCCATAGATTCAACGACACACGAGCTACAACCTGGGCGAACTGAAGATTCTGAAGGGAAGTATGGGACTCGAGGCTCTCACTGTAAAACACGGATGAAATGAATCCAGTCAATAACCATTACTGTATTCTCAATGCTATACACAGAGATTAATAAATAAATAATCACTGAGACCTTGTCTTTCAGTAATCAATAAGTAAGACTTATCTCAACTTAAATCCATTTTGCAGTATACCACACCAGTGTCATTAGTTTACCAAGGTTAGATTGTCCACATTTATCTAGGTTGTGAAACTTAATTTTCTTCTACTAGGCACTGACTGAGAAACCTTTTGTGATGATTTGACCATAGTCTACATTGCAGAAGACTTAGACTTGCTTGCTCAATTATAATCACAGACTATATTTACTCACAATATAATCACCATATTATAAAAGGAAAAGCATGTAACAATAATATCTCTTCACAAGTGTTGGAGAATAGCAGTTCTTAGAGTAATTATTAAATAAGCAGCTCGTAAAGCATGCTCTCTTGTATACAACTCCAACAAAAGGGTGGGGAGTTTGAGGAGATGAAGAAGTGTTTATGAACAAGACACATTTCTAGGACCAAGAATCTCAAGCAAAACAATGGAGGCAATCCATGGCTACTTTTATTAGGACAAACAATTGAAAGCTCCACAATATACCAAATGCTAAGCTAGTTGCATACTTTTACATTGAATAACAAGTTAAACAATGCAACTATACACAAGCATGAAATTCAAGAACAAGGATAAAGCTCTACCTAGAAGGGAGCACACTCTCATGGAGGTTTTTTAGTATTCGTAAATGTTTAATGTTCATAATGAGTTTCCAGCCTCTTTTGTAGAAAAGGTTGAGTTCGAAACCAAGAAAAAATTACATTGAGCTAGTATCCTAACAACTCTTTTTTATAATGAGTAAATTTTGTTAGGAAATAGGTGCAAAAAAGGAAAGAAAAGTACAAGGAGTGGTTGTCTCAGACTGCAGGGCACATAGGGACACGGGTTGTGTGGCAAGGTGGGACCGTGACACTGTCCATGTTGAGACGTCGGCTCGACAGGTCCGTTGTCACACACGATCCTTGTGGGACGAAAAGCCTCACACACGGTCTATGTGAGACCGATGGGTTGGCCAACCTGCCTTGACACACGGGCTGTGTGTGAGGGGCTCCTTCACACACATTCCGTGTGGGACGTATGGGGTGTCACCTTCTTCCGACACGGGCCAGGTCCCCTCGAGCGGGTTCAGACACGGTCCGTGTGCTGATTCCCAGACGTCCGAGTGATTCTTTTGGTTGGAGCAATGTCTTCCAAGCGGGACGTCTCTCAACCTTGCACTCTTCTTGTGTCGTGAGCCTTCAGTTGAAGTGGGTTAAGGCCTCCTCATTATTCTCATCATTGCCTTGTCCTAGGTATCCTGATGTCCACCAATGGATCCGTCTATTGATGTCACGCTTGATGTGCATCACTCATGATCACATCACCCCCCACTTATTTGGAATAATTTGTCCTCAAATCTAAGTCGTGGGTACCTTCAATATTAAATGGACTCAAGTCACTAATGTTAAAAGTACAACGCACATTATACTCAGTTGGTAGATCAATAATGTAGGAATTGTTGTTCAATCTCTCCAAAAAACTTAGATCAGTCCATCACTCTTGAATCGAGCTTGGACTTCACTTTGTCGGGAAAACAATTATTGGAAAAGTGCACTTTGAGGTGCTAAATGGTGCAGGAAGCTGGATGGTTTGAAGATCAAACTTAGGAATGTAAAAGCAAGAATGGTTCAGGAGAACATACAATGTGCTACCCGGAAGGAATGTGAAAAGTACAAGAGAGAGCCAAGTTGAATGATTTGCAAAACCGACATAAGAGGAGGAATCCTTGGGTGCAGGAAGAGAAGTTGATAGTAAGGAGTGCGAGATATAGGATTATATCTCCCAACAAACCCTAAGGTCACCATATAAATTTGGAGAGTGAAGAAAGAGAACACACACGGTGACACACAAGAAATTTTCCAAGCTCCTTTCTGGAATTCTCTTTTATCATGGGACGTGAGACTTCCACCCCATCCAATCAAGAGCCCCTGCACTAATCATCTTTACTTCACAGTTTGATTGAAATACTGTTGTGAAGGAGAACCAAGAAAACAATCTTAGCTTAGTTTGTTTATTTTCGTATGTCGAGATAGTCGTGGGCCAAACAATCGTTGATCTTAGTTGTTTAGGTTGGTTTACTTACATTAATATTTTTATGTTATAAAGTTTTAGGTTCTATAGTCCAGGCTTTCTTAGTTGTTATTGCCATTTGCATGTCTCGTGGTTAAGAACTAATGATTTTTTATTCATTGTGCTTTGATTTCATGTTTAAAGTAGTTACATAGACAGTAGTACCTTTTTCTTGTTTATTGTTTCTTGATTCTTTAGTAGTTTGACATAGTAGGCAGAAGTTTCAAATCTAATTTGCACAAATAGTTGGACAAGATTTGAGATTTATTTAAGGTTGCTTTAGATGTGTTAAACTTAGGGTAGAAAATAGGTAGGTAGGATCTTTAGCTTATCCGTCCAGTAGCCGGAAGGAAATTTTGGTTATATTCGTCGGCCACCAAAGCAAGTGAAGGACAAGTCGGGGAAGAGAGGGCATAGTACTTTACAATTTTCGGCCAGGTCTGTTGTTTTGCAACCTAGGAATCAGAGTAAAAGAGAGAACAAAAGTAGGGTCAATTGAGGGGACCACCTAGGTGACCGAGCTATTTATTGCTACTAAAATTATACCGCGAGAAGATGGTACAATCGCAATATAGTAAATAGTAAGTATAGAGTATTCTATCCACATAGACTCAATCAATTTAAAATAATCTAAATTAATCAAACATTGATTATTGTGGATGGTCTTGTAAAAGAGAAACAAAATATAACATAAAAGATGAATATAAGATAAAAAGTTATTATAGGGATTTAATAAATGGCTTTAGGAAGTAGTCACTCCCACACAGTCCATTTGGCGGTGATTTGGGCGAAGAAATATTCCAAAACAAGTCGTGTGGGAAGCAATTACTCCCACATGGTTACTTTTCGGTAATGGGGTTTTTTTTTTAAGATAAGAATGAAAAGAACACATAAAAAGTAAAGAAATGACTCACCTCCTAACAAGCACTAATTTAGTGTCCTTAGTTAGACGATCTTGAAGATTCAAATTGATGAGATGGTGAGGGCCAAATCTGCCTTCTTATGTTTTGAGAAGTAGAGCTTGTTCATTCGTTTCTTCCACCACTTCAACTTTGAATGTGAAAGAAGGGTGATCAGGCCAAATTCTGCCATGAATTCAGGTTTAGTTTGTGCCTTTTCATGATTAAATCCACACAAAAGGGTGCCAATAGTGCAGGAACTTGAGAAAATTAGATGCTAGGAGCAGGATGGTTGGTGGTGGAAAGTTGAAGTGAAGAAGGCGAATGAAGACCACTAAGCTGGCCAGGAGACGTGATGATGAGTGGTGAACCCCAGAGGACTATGCTTTTTGAAGATTACATCCCAGGAGTACAGAGCCTCAAGCGCATGATAAGATCAAAAGGAATGTGTGGCATATGACCATGCCTCAGACTCAAGCCTTAAGGAGCCCGTATAAAAACATGAGGAAAGCGCAAAAAGGGAGAGATCAGCCAGTCCAGAGATGAACACACTTAGATTTTATTCAACTCGTCTCAACTACCCTTAGTAGTCGGCCTAGTTGACCTGTCATTTTAAAGTCATAGTTGTGGTTTAAAGGCATCCGCAATGCGTAAGTCCCAGCCCATCCCGCCGGGAAGGGACATGCGCGGGACGCGCTGCAAGGGCAGGTGCGGGACGGGGGTCGCGAGGCGGAGGGAAATAGGGCGGGCCATCCCGCCACGCGTCTCACCACTCCGCAACCAATCACGGGGCGCGTTTCGCCCACTCGCTGCCCCTGCGAGTGGGGCGACGTTTTACGCGGATTTTATATATATATTTTTTGAATTTTTTTCGAAAGAAACTATAATTTTTTTTAATCCCTAACGTAAAAAAATAGCTAGTTTACATTTTTTTTAATTGTCTCATACCAGTATAAATATGCTTTCCCTCCCCACTTCAATTCCACACAAATTTCTCCTATTATTCTCTCTTGTTTATAATTCCATAGTATTTCTTCTTCTTCTCATAGCTTCCGACAAAATTAATCCATACTACTTTGGCTCTGACTCTGACAATTCCGAAAATGAGATTGTGAAGCAACTTTTGTTTATGTTTCAAGCGGTGACTGCTAATTATTATTTGCAGCCTCTTCCGATGGATCCCCCCGTCGTACACAACAAAAAGTACATGCACCAGGAACAAGATGTTTTCGATGCCCGACTGATGACAGATTATTTCTCCGACAAGCCACTTTTGGGGGACGATGTTTTCCAGCGCTAGTTCCGTATGCGCAGGGATTTATTTTTGTGCATAACAAATACATTGGCTGCATGAAGAATAGTTCCAGTAGCAGCCGGATGCGCTTGGACGGATGGGCCATTCAACACTTGCAAAGTGTACCTCGGCCATCCGACAGCTTGCTACTGGCGGATGCGCCGATATGTTTGACGAGTACCTGCACATCGCTGGAGCATTGAGCATGAATGCTTGGGGTGGTTCTACAAGACTGTTCACGACGCATTTGACACTAAATATCTGAGAGCCCCCACAACCTTCGACTGCCAACATTTACTTTGTCTGCACGAAACATATCATGACTTCTGTGGCTTGCTTGGTAGTATTGACTGCATGCACTAACAATGCAAAACTGCCCAACGACATGGAGAGCCGAATACACCAGCGGCCATAAAGGCTCCCATCCGACGATTGTGCTAGAAGCAGTCGCCGACCGCCACCTCTAGATATGGCATGCATTTTTTGGTGCCCCAGGTCTAACAAAGATATCAACGTGCTCAACCACTCAGACGTCTTTCATGCGGCGTGCAGACGTACTGTCGTTGAGGAACATGCTGCTCCGATCAAAGATATTGTTTGTTCCCCACTTACCAAGTACTATTAGATTAGTAAGTGGTAAAAAAGGGTGTCGATCACATGAGGAAATGTATTGTTAGCATTAGTTGAGCGTGTCTATATGGGTGAGGTTGGCGATGCCGCCACGCCTTGGGGTTGGATATGGGGAACTAATTACAGGAATTAAATAAGAGGTTTGTTTATACTAGGCAGGGAATGAAAGAAAGTAGGCAGCTAACCACAATTAGTTAACTAATAGTATGGGTGCATACTGGGCAGTTAAAGTTTGTGTCAGATTGAATGTAAAACGTCTTAAACTAATTTACGGAAATTGAACAAGCTTAACAAAGTGAATCCTAGTGTATTACTCTAAACTAAACTACTGCTACCTAATTAACTCAGTGGTTAAAAGAACAACTATTGAAGCTGCTGCAGGTCTTAAGTGGGGCAGTTAAAAGTAAACTGTAAAGCAGGCAGGGTCAAGGCATTTTCCTAACTGGGTATAAATAATAAAGCAAACTTTCTAAACCATTCCACTTTTATCCATTTCAGGTAACTGTCGGTCTGGGCTACTTGATCCTACTTTAACACCTTGTTGCAGAAAAGCAAATGACGAACATGCAGACGCTGAAATACGAATGGGACCACGGCAGGTCGTCCCTTCCAGCCTCTCAAACCCTATTTGCAGAGTCGAAAGACTGAAATTCACCCAGAAGTACTCGGATGGGACTACCATAAGCTAACTACGATGGAAATGTAAATCTAACGCCTTCAAATTGGCCTACTGGAATACCCTAATTACCTACTTCCTACGCTAGGCATATTGGCAAGAATTGAAATGACAAACCTCTCTACTAACCTAAGCAAAGACATGCTTGAACACAAACAAAAGCTCAAAGAAAACATAATTTCAGGTGTGAAGTCAAAGAAAACATAATTTCAAGATGCAACAAACAAATTCTAGCTAAAAGACTTAAATTGTGGCGTGGATGCGGTCGGATCATGTGGCTTGGCTAAAACTGAAGTTGGGAGGCGGAGCATTCAGACTTGAGAATTGACTGGCAACTTAGCTAATTTTTCTAACCCTCCGAACCTCCTCTTCGCTGCACATCTTTTGCCTTTTATATAGCTAGGTGGGGGAAGCTTTAATCGGTTGCGTCGTACCCCACTGGTCTTCTTGCGCTGAGGCTAACTCCTCGAGTGTGCGCGTGGTCTCCTAATTGCATCTTGCGCTCGCCCCTTCTGGGCTACTTGATTGTATCATGCTTCTCTAGCTTCCCATTCCACGGCCAAACTGCCTTTGCCGCGTGTCGATCCCTGCAGCCTTTTGCACTAAACTTGCACCTTCTTGTGCACTTTTTCATCAGAAATCAAGCACTTTTAATCGGTTTTAGAGGTTGGTATTTGGGCTGATCAGTCTTCAACGATGCATTGCATGGTAGGGCACCGACTGTCCAATTCACAACCAATGGACGTTGGTACAACATGGGCTACGATCTTGCCGATAGAATCTATCCAAAGTGGCCCACGTTAGTGAAGTCCTTCTTTTGTCCAACCGACCCCAAAATAGCTCGCTTCGCGCAGAAGTAGGAGGCCGCGCGTAAGGATGTCAAATGAGAATTCGGCGTTCTAAAAGCACGATTCCTGATCATCAAGGGTCTAGTGTGTTTGTAGATCAGGAAAATTATTGTCAGTGTCATGTATGCGTGCAAAATAATACACAACATGATTATGAAGGCCAAATGAATGCATGCTCTTAATTGGGCAAACCAAGATAATGCCGCCTCTTCGACCGCAAGAGAAGCCCTAAATCAAGGTACACCGCTATCATTCCATGAATATTAAAGGCGTCCTGAGTCGTCGCGTGATATCGTCAACCACGATCGACTCCAATTCGATTTAATCGAAGAAATTTTAACTCGCTTTGGTCCCTTTCACGATTGATTAGATTTTCCATTATGTACTTTTCCTCTTTCATGTTTGTAGGATTTTTAATTATGTAATTTTTAATATTTTAATGAAATTCGCCTATTTCATTAAATTGGAAATTAAATTTAATTAGAATATGTAATAAACATAAGAAATAAGATGGGACCCTGAATAGTTAATGGAAGGGATGGTTAATAATTAAGAGATGTGGGTGTCGTCTCTTAGTTAAGGGATGAAGTAAAAAGTGTTGTGGGGCCCATGAATAGTAGATGAATAGTGTAAGAGAAGGGATGGTTAAGGGATGGGGTTGTGGATGGCCTAATTTTTTTGTTGAAACAAACTCCCACCGGATCTCATTCTCGTATCTCCATAATCTCTGTCTTTGTCAAGGTAGAGCTTGGAGAGGAAGGAGGGGGACAAATCAGTTAACAGTCTAGAGTGAACATACAAGTAGGTCTACTTTTTGTAGACGTAAGAAGGAGAGAGTTACAGGAGGGGACCACAAGCCCTGAAAAAAAGGTTATCCAA
Source organism: Monilaria moniliformis (assembly GCA_034509125.1). Lineage (NCBI taxonomy): Eukaryota > Viridiplantae > Streptophyta > Magnoliopsida > Caryophyllales > Aizoaceae > Monilaria > Monilaria moniliformis. Next base: position 14,214 of record JAYDZE010536305.1, read on the forward strand.
AATGGTTAAAGTTACTTTCTGTGTTATTTTAGTAGTTAGTTGTTAGTTAGTTTCTTTCCGAATCCGTGCAAGCCAGTCTGTGCACCTGCAAATTGTTATGTCGTTCATTTACTTTATTTCAAGCACTTGAGTGCTGAAAAACAAGAAGTTGGTTTATTTTGATGACCATGAATATTTCTCAGACCTCGTTAATATTTTTAGTGGTTTTTTCTGTACCTAGTTAGTTGTTCGTTTAATTTCCGTTAGTTTAATATTTTGCTAGTTTCCCACAAAACTCAAAGTAAGGCGTGGCGGCACACTAAAAATCGGAACACAATCAAACAAGGCATATTACCCATTCCTCATGGGATCGACAATCTAACTTACCAAATACTAGCCAATAATAGACTGGAAAGTGGGAAACTGAAACAATCTTTGATGCGGGCGGCGTGTTCCCCAACGATAGCATGTCCGGACTAACTTCCATCAAATAGCGTCGTTGTCGAGGTATTTGTGTTGTGTGTAAATATCTCATATAATCAATTTCTATTTTTGTTTTCTCATTATTTTTCTTTCAATTTATGAGAAGTTCCTCACATCCTCAATTGCTATTCGACCCTGAAATCGAGAGGACTGTAAGAAGGTGGAAGAGATAGTTTTCGACACCCAAGGAGAGAACTGTTGGGGATTTAATTCCAATGAAGGAATTTTCCCTTTTCCAGGATCTTTCCAAGATGATATAGAAAAATTAATTAACCAATTTCATTTATAGATCTGCAATCTAGAACGCAAATAAGCACATAATTTGGAATTAAATCCTAAATCATGCTGCTACGGATCTGAATACTTACAGTTAGTAGATCTCCAAAGATCTGATGATTGCTTGCGCCTTCTCCACGTGTAGATCTTGATATCTACCCTAGATCTTCTAACC
>JAYDZE010536316.1:0-15123 GCA_034509125.1 Monilaria moniliformis
CCGAACTCAGACTTACAGCTCGGCATGGAACTACAACGCAGATCGGCCCAGACAAAGCAGATCGGCACCGAATTCACCTCGGCAGCACTTCAGTTCGGACTAAGGGTAGAAGCTCGGCCGCAGTAACTCACTACTCGGATAGTCTCAGCCACGACTCCAGCAACTACCCACATCCTGAATAACCGCCTCAGTTACAGAAACCGCCCTATAACTTCGGCCACTACTTCTGTAACCGTCGACTCCAATGTAATAGTATAAATAGGGCCTAGATTAGCTGGAAAAAAGGGACGGATACACTCTTTGTAATAGCACGCATAGAATCATCAATACAATACTCGCACTTTGAGCCGTGGACGTAGATTGCACACGATCGAACCACATAAATCCCTGAGTCTTTACAAATTCCTGCTATTTACTACCTTCCGGCGGAAATCAGATCGATCACCTACCTACCCCTTGAAGTTCATCGATTTAATCTTATAAAAAAATTGAGGCAACACCCGATTTTAAGTTGATAATATGCTATCGGAGAATGAAATGAGACGACTTAGTTTTGTCTTTGTCCCGATCTCAATAATAATTGGACAGGATAGAGCATTATATAAATTATCATTTCTATATATACATACGTTTAAACTCTTGTATCTAATTAAACACACACATCACATACAAATTAAATGCTCTCTAGAACGTTTCCATCCCTTCTAGACGTTTTGTATCATTGAGGTTTCTTGAAATATTCTTTGATTAATACTATTCTTTGAATGATTATTGTAAGTCAATCTTTTTTTGTGTGTCTATTCTACTTTGTGGGGCTGGGAAGAAAATTTTCCATTCATCTGGCTCTCATAGTCTTCCCAATTAACTCTCCTAAACGACCTCATTGGAAAATAAACACTAGCCGAAATACTAAAAGAGGCCTCATTAATTCTTTTCGTGTTTGCTTCTGCAAAATTTTAATTAGTGCTAAAACACGTGTAGTAACTAGTAAGTTAAAGTTATTGCTGGTATTGTATCATTCACTTTTTGGACTAAACAGTATCAGTTGTGTGTATGCATCTCTTTGTTTATATGTGAAATTAATATTTTATTTTTGGTGGGTATGTCAATTAATATTTATTTATATGCATGTTGAAGATTGATGTAAGCTGGCCACCCAACTCGGACTTGTTTTTGGCCATTCTGTTAACTTGCTAATACGGCAATTAGATGGGTGATTGATTGATACAAGTAATTAATTAGGGTTTGAGCTAGTTTGACAAAAAAAAAAAAAAAAACAATTCGCGCCAGAACCATTTTTATGTTTGTCTAGATTTGTCTATGATAATTTATATTTTTGTGTATTTTGTTTCAAGTTAATTTATGTGTTTCTTTTTAACAGTTTATATATGAATTTCAATATAGAATGATTAATTGCAATAAAATATTAATCCAACAAAATTTTCAAAAAATTACCCAATTTAATCCGACCAATTATTTAATCCACTCGGCTTTAAATCATTATGTACACATAAACTTATATTTTTACTAATTACAACTAATCATAAATGAAATTGATAGAATTTGAAAATTTTGGATCAAGTCATAAAATGTAAGAAATGTGGTAAAACCCTAAAGCGCGATTTCCTGCAGTGTTAATCCTAAAGCCTATTATGAATTCTACATAACCTAATATTATAACTAGACAACTTAATCAGAGGTAGTATTAGATATGACGAGGTTGAGTCGTATACGTGTTCTTATATTTATTCATTTCAAGATTATGATATTAATATTATAATTTATATAAATGTGTAATCCTCAACCGAATATGTCACATATATTGTATTCTTTAGTTGAGCGAAGCAAGAAAAAATGATCCCACGAAGTATCTTTTGATATATATATAAATATATATAAAATATTCTTGTGGATAATGTATTGATCCCGAAAATAGCCAGGACACTGCCAAAATTATTAGTGTCACCATTTCGAATTTCATTAGGTATTTATATAATTATATAATTTCATTAGGTATTTATATAATTATATTATGTTGGAACATACAATGGTCCAACATAACGATTATATATTAATTACTATCTATTGAATGATCTGATTAAGTGATTGAATAAGTTTATATAATTACGAGGATCAAACGATCATTTATAAAAGTATAGAGACTATTGTGCAAATACCATTTTGGATAACTTTTATTTTGTCATGGATGAAATTGAAGTTATAAGAAATCTTATGAACTTGTCTCTTAATACGGGGTTATGGTCCCCAAGTTAAACGTATAAATAGTCGATAGATCCCATTGTTATCGTCATAACGAACAATACGATAAATTTGATAATTCTCTAAAATGTATACACTTGGAATACGATCAACTCTACAACGAACACGACAAACATGAATTTGGGTAACCGTTTGTATTCAACATGTATAATTCATTCTAACATATTCAAGATTCAATTAAAATTCAGTGGCGATAAGTATTATATAAATTACGTACATACACATACAGCAGGATGAGAGGCGCAATAGGACCGCTTGCGAAGTTCCTCAGTTTTTTCGAACTTAACGCGTATGCCTATCTCCTTTCCCACCACTCCTTCAAACGTATAAGAGAAAAATCCTTAATCACCAAGAAATTCCCCGACACGCGTTTAATTTTTTTAATGCATATAAACACGCACACACACACACTGCCTCCGTCATCAACTAAAGGTGCAAACGAGCACCTCCTGTTTGTACTCTTTTGTTTGTGAAGTAGAGATCGAAATAGAGCATGGGGAAGAAACTGGATGCTTTGCTGGGGAGAAGCTTCAAAGCCACTAAATTCAAAGGCACGGCGTCGCTGGCCGTCTCCCGCCTGGCCGTGCTCAAGAACCAGCGCCAAGCCCGCTGCTCCGTCGCTCGCTCCGACGTCGTCCAGTTCCTCAACAACGGCACCCACGACAGAGCTCTTCTCAGGGTACCCCTAACTCACATCCCATCTCTTTTGTGTATTGTGTTTTCTCTTCGTTTATGCAAACAATCCATTTAGACAATACTATGATCATAGAACATCATATTGTAAGGGACTGTTTCTCCATTAAAAGAATATCTATCAAATATTTATCTATAAAATCTGTAGACAGAATAAGTATTCTTTTCTCTTCGATATTTTAAATATATAATTATAATTTCGTTCATCCAAACTTGTTCTTAAATACAAACATATAATTTCATCCACCCATTTCACTGGATTAACAGTGACACAAGTCTTCAGTATTGGCTTCATGAAAAATTAAGATCTGGATTGGTTCCTAACTGGTAATGATGATGATAGGTGGAGCAAGTTATCAAGGAGCAGAACATGTTGGATGTGTTCGTCGTGTTGGAAGGATACTGCCATCTGCTTGTAGAAAGAGTCAGCCTCTTCGAACACAACAAGTTGGTTATTTTCTTTTCGATCAAGAGGAAACTCCACAACCACACGCATTTATACTGTTTTTTCGTTTTCTGTTTATGGTAGATTTTGCCCAGAGGAGCTGCTTGAGGCCGTATCGACATTGATCTACGCTTCGACGAGATGTGGAGATTTTCCGGAGCTGCAAGAGCTTCGAGCGATCTTCACTTCTCGATTCGGGAGGGAATTCGCAGCTCGCGCTGTTGAATTGCGCAATAATTGTGGAGTCAATCCTAAGGTATTAATTGTTGTTGAATTTGTTTAATCTAATCAATAATAAATGTAGATTTTACATTGAACTAGTCAATGAGTATATGTTTATGTGCAGATTATACAGAAGCTATCGACGAGGATGCCGAGCTTGGAGAACAAAATGAAGGTTCTTAAGGAGATCGCTTTGGAGAACAGCATTGAGCTCCCTATATCAGAAACTCTAGTGGTATAAATCTGGCTTTAAATCGGGAAAAATGACTCAATTTCCATCCTAATTAATTATGAGGTGGATTTTATGTTGCAGGAAACCAGTGTGAATTCATCCGAGGAGAAGCAGGACAAGGCAGAAGATGAGAGAGAAAGTGGTAGCCTGAGAGGAAAGTACAAGGACGTAGCGGATGCGGCGCAAGCGGCTTTTGAGTCGGCTGCTTACGCCGCCGCGGCCGCCAGAATCGCGGTGGAACTGTCTCGATCTGAATCGGCGGATCCCGCCACTCCCAGAGAGCAGATTACTAGTACGGAATTGAAGGCTAAAAATATTGTTAGGAGGTCATTCTCTGGTTCCAGCTCGGATTCGTCGGATTCAGAGGGGGATGTGAAGGGGGGAAACGGAGCGTTTGATGAGAGAGGATTGAATGGGATGGATTCTGATGGGATAGGTGATTTCGGATCGAGGTTTGATGCGTTGGAGAAGACGACTGAAGAAGGTGTAGAGCCTTTGGATATTAGTAGGAGGCCGATCTCGGTTCGGACCACGTGGGCTCGATCACGCTGACAGGGTTTGGGTTGGCTGGAATGTTCATGTTGTTTCCTTCTGCACGGTTAATGTTGTAAGTTGTAACTTGTAATTCTAATCTAAATTTTGAGCGCATATATTTGAAGTTTATTACTGATGATTTTGAATATGTCATCTATTCCATATTTATCAAATGAATCTTAACGAAAATAAGAAGAAATAAATAGTGATTAAATAATTTTGGTTCGATTCATTCAAATGATATTCGAATTCGAAAATTTGTGATTTGAATACATATTCGAATATTATTTTTATTCAATTATTTTTTAAATACGATTCAAAATTATTATATCCGATTCTATGTTCGAACGTTTCTCATATATATATATATATATATATATATATATGATATTCGATTTAATATTTCTTTTAAAAATAAAAAATATTATAAAGAAATATAACTTAATAAAAGAATACGGCAAAAGAAAAGGAATTGTCAGACATTTGAAGAATGTATACGGAAATATTTGCATGATTGCATCCAAATCCAATTTCTCAAGTAATTAAACCTCGTCGCTTCTCTTCTGCCAAGTTAAAGAAAAAAATCCAAAGGACTTTCCATTGCAAATGATTTTAGTGAAGTTCTGTGGCCTGTGGGCTGTGAGAACAAACTTACTTTATTTATGTGTTTGAATTTGTGGTTGTATTTGGACTTTGGATTTGAGAGTTGGAACTTTGAAACTAGCAATATATATAAAAATATACACAATTTCAAATTATATGTAACTTCAGAATTTTAATTACGTAACTTTTAATTGAATTCATATTTTTATTTAAATAAAAAATTCAATTTAATTTGAATATATAATAAATATAAAAAATAAAGAATGAATAAAAAACTAAAAAATTCCATGAATAGTGCAATGGAGGGGATGATTAAGGAATATGAATGTGGATATTGTCTCTTGGTTAAGGAATGATGTAAAAAGTGATGTGAGACCTATGAATATTTAACGGGGCTCAGCTCTATTTTCAGCCGCAACTATAAAATCAATATAAATTACTAATAAATCAAAAATAACTTAATTAAAATTCAAAAACTTACATTAATATCGAATGGCCTATGGTTTTTTTATTTTATTTTATTTATTTTTATTTTTATTTTTATATTCAATCAACATAACACATGCGCATCCAATACATCGTCATATCGAATGGTTAACAAGGGCCGGGCATGGCCCAAGGGGCATCCGATTTACATGGCATTTTAAAAGCAATCTCTCGTAAAACCCGTTTATTAGCTCCTGGAAATGCGACTCCCAAAAGAAAAAAGAAAAAGAAACAACAGAAAGAAAGAGGCCCGCGATTACTACACCGGTTCTGAAAGTCTCTCTCTCTCTCTCTCTCTCAACCTTCGAATCTAAGGGAAGACGCCGGGAACTCATTTCTCCGGTAACGGTAACTCTCTCATCCTTCTCCATCCTTCTACACATGGTTGTATACATACTGTACACACGTAGTAAATGTTTCTCTAATCCCCTCTTCTTTTTCTCTTTTTCTTTTTGCCTTTGTCCGGATTTGCATTCTCCAGATCTTCGATTTTACTTTTGTTTTTCCCTTGATTCTCTTACTTGGAGAATAAGTCGACCGTAATTTGTTACCGATTCACAGGGTGCGGCGAGCTGAAATTTTATGGAACTTTTTATCTTACTAAATTAGAAATAAAATGTGTTGTTCCGTATTCGGGAATGTTTCATTGAAGACAATATAAACACCGCCGGCAAAAAAATTCTTTGCTATGTAGTGTTACATTTTCGTTTAATTATGTCAATGAGCGTAATCGGAATTTGACAACGATCAGTTATCCTAAATCATGTGTTTCTCTTTCTGTAACCTTTATTGTCGGGGTGGATCTTACGCATAGTTTTCAGGTCACCTCTCATTTTTTAGCTTTTGTGGTGAAAATTCAATGCTTCTAAAGACATCCATGCTATCCCTTAGTTATGAAGCAGCTCTATTTAACTGTGATTGTTTCGCAATGCTTCAGTGAAGCTTGTAATTTCTAGGAAGATTAATATTGTGGTTGGATGGCAATGGTGGACGAGCCTCTATATCCAATAGCAGTGCTCATAGATGAGCTCAAGAATGATGATATTCAACTTCGGCTGAACTCTATACGAAGACTATCCACCATTGCACGTGCACTGGGGGAGGAAAGGACTCGAAAAGAGTTGATACCATTTCTGAGCGAGAACAATGACGATGATGATGAGGTGCTCCTTGCTATGGCTGAAGAATTGGGTGTGTTCATTCCATATGTTGGAGGGGTGGAGCATGCACAGGTTTTGCTCCCCCCATTGGAAACCCTTTGTACTGTGGAGGAGACCTGTGTGAGGGATAAAGCTGTAGAGTCATTGTGCAGAATTGGATCACAGATAAAAGAAAGTGATTTGATTGATTCTTTTATTCCACTTGTGAAGGTTAGAAATAATCTGCCATTTCTTTCGTAATTTTGGTTCTACTGAGAATGCTAGCTATGTTAGTTTGGAGCCAAATGTCATAAATTCATTCTAGAAAATTATGTTTCTTCAGACATATATGAGGTCTGATTGCTTTTCTTTATTTTCCATTATTTCCTTTCTTAGATACCTTGTCTGCATTTTATATTCATTTTAAGCTGAGATGTAGAATCACTGGAAGCTTATTAATTTTTATTACGTATTTTTGCGAGTATGAAACGATATACTATCCATTTCATGAATTCTAGGGTCCTTTCAGCTTAGCATTTAAGTAGATTGTAGTTTATTTTATCAAATTTCTTATAATAATCAGCTTTGTCTTCATTATGTATGCAAATTTATTAATTTATTTTAATTTTATTGATAGCTTAATATTTATATTGGAAGCACAAGAGCTAAAATCGCTTTGATCATTAATTCTTGATTTTGGTGTTTGGATTTGGGTTTTTATTTATAAGTATGCTAGTCCTATGTTGTTTGTGATCATCTTGTTCTTCTTTCTTGCACAAGCATTCATCTACAACTTGTTTTTCTGGTAGTGAAGCATGTGCAATTTCTTCATATCATTTTTAGCTTGCTCTGTTTTGGTTAACAGAGGCTGGCAGCTGGCGAGTGGTTTACAACTCGAGTTTCAGCTTGTGGACTATTTCATATTGCTTACCCTAGTGCCTCAGATATGTTAAAGACAGAATTAAGATCAATCTATAGCCAGTTGTGTCAAGATGATATGCCTATGGTCAGAAGGGCTGCTGCGGCAAATTTGGGAAAATTTGCTGCGACTGTGGAAGCTTCTCATCTCAAAAGTGACATCATGTCCATGTTCGAGGATCTTACGCAGGATGGTAAATCATACAATTTGTCCAGATAATATTAATTATCTCAAAGAAGTTGTAGATTGTTAGTGATTGATTATGTATCTAGACCCTAATGATAGTAGCCATGGCATAATCTCTAAAGAATCAGAATTTGGTGCTTGGTAGATCGCAGGGCTTAGCTAGTTGCAGATATTCGTTTTAGATTTTTGTTCAGTAAAAACGAGTTTTATATCAAAGCCTTTTAATTTGTAGTATCTTCTTTTTAATATTGATAGATAACTGAATCGTGTCAATTTTGTACGAAATAGGATTCAAGTTGCTTTCTGTGATTGGTATCTGAATGTTGAGTGGTGAAGTAAATTTAAACATTCGTAGTCTCATCTTTTCAGATCAGGATTCTGTTCGCTTGCTAGCTGTTGAGGGCTGTGCTGCTCTTGGGAAATTGTTGGATCCTCAAGATTGTGTTGGACATATTCTCCCCGTGATTGTCAACTTCTCACAGGTACTCACTGAAATGTATTGATTTTACTGGTTATGATCTAATTGTTAGATGTGATGTATATTGTTTGGGCTATTTTATTTAGCTCTTATCTACTTGCTTCATTAGATATATGTTGGATTGTTTATTATTCATGCTTCAAATGTTATCTACAACTTAAGTTTGAATAATAAATAGGAACACTTTATGACTCATCCTTCCTTTTATTCAAATGCTTCATTGTAGCTTACTTTATTTTGGCTAAGCATCAAATATGGATTTTTTGGCCCGCAATTCACTGCTATTGATGTCAAAATATCAAGTGGTCGTATATTTTCTTTTCTGCAAGTGGATGTTGCTCGATTACTTTGTTGAATTATTTTCACGTATTTATTATATTAAGATTGGCTTTCTGTATTAATTAGGATAAGTCATGGCGTGTCCGCTACATGGTTGCCAACCAACTGTATGAGCTTTGTGAAGCTGTGGGACCTGAACCGACTAGGTATTGTTCAATATCTGGCTTCTATTTTTTCAACTGCATCTGATGAAACACTCTATTTTAGTGCCTTTTAATGTTGATGCTATATGGTATCTGAGGAAGAAATATGTATTCTTACCCTTACACTTTTTTGATCTGGTCAGAAACATGGACAATGACTTGGGATTCGATATTTTCTTCTGGACTAGGTGTCATAGAAATTGCCAGATAATCAGTAGTGCAGTCGTACAGAAGCTTTAAATTGTCATGTGTATGTGTCATTTTCTAAGATTAATACCTATTATTTGCCCTTGAAAACTAGAAGCACTTTGCCCATAAGTACTATCCGGTTCCCTTGTTATGCTAGAACACTGTGTCACAATCTTCAATAATTTGCAGGATGACAAGTGTAGCATTTATGGTTTCCACAAGAAACAGAAAGATAAAATTCACTTACAATATAGTATAATAGTAGATATAAAGGATGATTACAAATTTCCCATCGATATATGACTGCTTCTCTGGCACCTTCGTTCCTGGGGTTGGGGGGGGGGGGGGGGATTGCCTTTTGTGAATACTCACTATACCACTCTGGTGGCGGTCTAATCTATTGAAATTCCCTCATTCAGCTTCAGCCTAAACGTTCCGTCCTTTTTCTTTTTTCAGATTTCAGTGGAATATTCCATATAGCTTGCAGCTATCACACATAGTTGACCTTTTTTTGAATAGACATAGTTCAGTTAATGACTTGAAAAAAAAAATTATATGCACAGATGCTAATTTGTAGCACTTTGTTGGTGTTGTAATCATCTTATCAACCTGACTAAGTTTGTTATTTTTCCACTTTTGAGGAGTACCAGCTTCTTAGGTGTAATGAGATCATTACTGATGACAATGATCAATCTTTGTTGGCATAAGATGTAGACATTAGGTTTTTTATGTATTTTTTGGAATTTGAAATATGGACAAGTGAAACTGTATATGATTTTCAAGGATGGATTTGGTTCCTGCATATGTCCGACTACTTCGAGATAATGAAGCAGAAGTCCGAATTGCAGCTGCGGGAAAAGTGACCAAGTTCTGTCGGATTGTTAACCCTGAACTTGCTATCCAACATATTCTTCCCTGTGTAAAGGTAACTACCATGATGCAAAAATCAAGCGAGATGTTTTTGCTATGATATACTGCAAACCTGTCTTTCTGCACTGCTTACAAGAGCAGGATAATGCTCGCAGGAGTTGTCATCTGATTCTTCACAGCATGTAAGGTCTGCTTTGGCATCCGTCATAATGGGAATGGCTCCCATTTTAGGGAAGGTAAAACATATATCAAATTTAAGTTGACTGTGGTACTGTGTTTATGTTTATTCATGGATGCATAGCTGGGGTGTGTGAAGTTGCCTCAGTCATTATGCTTTATAACAATCACAGTTCCAAAAAATGGTACATAGGGGGATTTGAAAATGTGACAGTACCATCTTGTCCATTTTACTTGTATATGGTTTTAGCTGTCTTCGTCATAAACTTCTATTAGTAACTACTTCTGTTAGTGACATTTCCTGAAACATTTCTCTGTTGCTCATGACTTGCTGGGTCCTCGCATCTCCATTTTTTTTTCCGTGTCTGGTACAAAGAATATCAACTCTTATATTGATGCTATCTGTTTGTTAGATACACCAGAAGCCTTTCTTGAGGAACTAGTAGCTTCTTGTTTCGTATAGCCAAAATTCTGAAGCTTGTCTGCATTGTGGCCTGAATCAGTTGTAAATACGCATGGATGAATCTGCAATGAGTTTTCTGAAAAAATTTGTAGTGCTAATGGTGATGTATGGTAAAATAAACAATAGGCTCACTAACCCTGCAGTTGTTTGGTTAAATCCTTTAAACTGATATCATCTTCGCTTGTTGCTTTCGTTTTCCTGTCTGTAGATTATCATGAATGTTCTAGTGCATGCAGACACAATTTCAGTGGATTTTTTAATATTGGATTGTGTTGTTAATGGCATAATGCAGGATGCAACAATTGAGCAACTTCTTCCCATATTTCTTTCACTTTTGAAAGATGAATTTCCTGATGTTCGCCTCAATATCATCAGCAAGCTAGATCAAGTCAATCAGGTGTGTGGTGCTCGACTCATTGTTGTATTGTTTGGTTACTGTGTCAAATTAATCGGTTTTTTCGGCACTTGCAGGTTATTGGAATTGATTTACTCTCGCAATCTTTATTACCAGCTATTGTTGAGCTGGCGGAGGATAGGCACTGGAGAGTTCGGCTTGCCATCATAGAATATATACCTTTATTGGCTAGTCAGTTGGGTGTTGGATTTTTTGATGACAAGCTCGGTGCCCTATGCATGCAATGGCTACAGGACAAGGTTGGAGTTTCTCGAGAAAAAGTTTCTATGTTATATTGTCTTACCATATATTGATTGCTACTCTCATTTTAGATGCAATAAATTTGAGAACATGTAAAAGAATAATTATGCAGCTGTGTTTGAGCTTTGGAGTTTTAACTTGATGACTGTGATGAGACATCCAAGAAAAACCCATCTTTTGGAATTTCTCTATTCTGCCCTGAAGTATGATTAGCAACTGGTCTTTTGCATTCTATCCAATTGCAGGATGAAGATTCCTTCTTTCATATCTTCCATATTTTATTTGTTTTTTCATGCATATGCACAGCCTTTTCTGTTCTTCATTCCTTTTTTTTCCTGGTGGGTTGGGTTTCTTTAGAAAATATCAATCCATTCATAACCTTTGGCGTTCTGTTCAGGTTTACTCCATTAGAGATGCTGCAGCTAATAATCTGAAACGCCTGGCAGAAGAATTTGGTCCCGAGTGGGCAATGCAGCATATCGTTCCTCAGGTCTGTGGATAACTTTTTTTAAAAAGCTACCATTTTGGTTATGCTCCAACCTTCCATACAAGCTCTTCTGCTCTGGCTATTTATTTGCCTCTGAGGATTTTGGATTATAAGTTTTGGTTTATGTGTTGCAGAAGTCTTAGAAAACCACATAATATATATATTACCACAAAACTATTGCATGCTTTTGCACTGACCTGAAGGAGGGGGAAATGAAGAGTTTGAGTCTTTGAGAAGGCAGGGTGAAAAAAGAAGCCATAGGATGTTGGGCTTTTATTGTGCCTTATTGTCCAACCCGCTTAGCATAATCATATTTCTTACACTAACAAATGCTAAGGCTGTTGCTAACTTGTGGATTGGTAAACTAAGGGGTTGGTTGTGCTGGCATAAGGCAGTGTCTAAAAGCTTGATGTTTTGGTGCAGCATATGCACCTTTTAATGGTATGAGTTACATGTTATCTTACAAATTAAGATATCTGGCTTTGTATTCCGTCTTTGTTCTAGAAACTATACCAAAGATGTGACAATCGTGTATATTTTATAAAGTTAACTTAGTTTAACTTTAATGCTTATTGCTTTTCTCCAGCAGTTGACTTTTATGTTAGGAACCTAGTTGTGCTTGCGCCTTACCTTTTGATATTTGGCACGGCTGCATTTTAATTATCTGGACATGAGAAAAGGTTTTAAATTGTTGGAATATAGTGCAACTATTATTCTGCAGGTTGATACTTGAATTTTGCTTCCTAAGTTGTTAACCTAAATTTATGTTCCTGCAGGTTTCCTACGTGACCTCAACTCCCCTACCCCCACATGTATATGCATGATTTTGTGTGATAGCTGTTCCTCATTGGATTTTACAATGCCAAGCTATTGTCTATGTTTGCCATTCAATCAGATTGGCTGATGAGCTTAATTCATTTTCATTCAGGTTTTGGATATGATAAACAATCCCCATTATTTGTACCGGATGACTGTTCTTCGTTCAATTGCCTTGCTTGCCCCCGTTATGGGTTCTGAGCTCACATGTTCTCACCTTTTGCCTGTTATGGTCACTGCATCAAAGGACAGGTAGTTGTCCATCCACCCCATCCATGGGGATGTAATAGCACACAATCTTGCTTCTGACGGCTAACATGCTCAATTCTAATTACTTCCAGAGTGCCCAACATTAAGTTTAACGTGGCAAAGGTGTTGCAGTCAATGATCCCCATCGTTGATCATTCTGTGAGTTGTCTCATCCTTCACAGCCTTCTTTAGCTTATTTGTTGTCTATGTAATGTCATTTGACCAGGCACGGGAACACCACTCCCTGTTGATCTTCATAACATTGCCTTACTCTCTTTCCTCCCGCTGAGCTTTCTTCTTACTATTTAGGTGGTGGAGAAATCGATACGCCCCAGCTTAGTAGAGCTTGCTGAGGACCCAGATGTAGATGTCCGATTTTTCGCCAATCAAGCACTTGAGTCAATCGATCATGTCATGATGAGCTAAACAAGTTGGTGATCTCCAATCTCACTGCATGAAGGTATGGAATTCAATTCTAGTTGCTGTCTCGGATAATCAGGAACATGTTATTTTGTGTTTCAGTTCTCCATATTTTAAACTTTTTTTTTTGTCTTTTTACTCTCACATAATCTGTCATCTTACTAATTTTTAACAACACTGTATCTTCAACTCATATGTCTAATCTATAGGCCTAAAGATTTATTTTCTCTGTTTTATGCATACCAAAATTTATGCTCAGTTGTTACATGAAAGTTCATTCTTGTTCGTTTTATCAGTTCGTGTTTTGTCTTATTTCATCATTTTATTACCTAGTGTTATATTTAAATTCTTCTTTATATGATGTTCTGCAACAAAAATTCATTATACGGGTTGATAACCACCACTAATTGATAAAAATGAATTTGTTCGAATTTGTTTTCCAAGAATTGCCGTCAGACCGGATGCCGAAAGTTGTAGTTGTAAGCAAGTGCTAGATGTTGACCCATGTGTTAAAATGTCAATATCCTTCGCTCCGTCAAAGCTCATGCCTTAATTTCTTGAAACAAGATTTTGAACGGGAATCTAATATATGAAGCTGTCGAAAATTTTGGGGGAGTTTTAATTTTCACACAAGTTAAGAACATGTATATGCAATTATTTATTTATCACTTCACATGTCGTTTTCTACATTAAATAATGTTATTTTAGCAAAAAAATTAGATTACAAATTGGATTAAATTTTATAATTTAAATGATAATCATTTCTTAAATTAATCAATTAAAAATAAATGAATACATAAATACATGGGGCCGGCCTCATAAATATATATAATTCATCTGCTCACATAGCTTTCCAATTTCCATAGATGGGAGTGAGAGTGACGAGTGATAAACCAAATCGAACGAGTAAAAACATTGGCGTAAGGTCTATGTTAGATTAAATGAAGTAATTAACGCCTTTCTAGTCAGATATGTTTCTCGTTACAGCAACTTAAGTTACCTAACTATGGGTTGTATGAGACTTTCGCCCTTTGAGATTGTTCCGATTATTATAATTATTATTGATTTTTATTTGCATTGAGGGGAACGGTGGAGTTTGATTTTTAAACCTCTTTGAGGGCATCTTTCTCAAGTTAACTACATGCCCTTAAATTATGATTAATCTTAAATGAATTATTTTTATATTCTAAACTAATTTATAGAGGCAATTTGTCTAGTATCCAAGATTCCAAAGCGGATATTCAGATGCAACTCAGATGATGAATAAGTTTTATCTTTGACAAAATTATTTACCTTAATGAGAATATTCAATAGCAAATAGAGAGTCTATGTCCATCTGAGAACGTTCTGATTCTAGATCTTTTATGCTCTCTTTAACGAAGAGAATTCGCAATTGGTATCTGTTGGCAAATCTTCGGAACAATTTCCCTTACACGATAACTCATAAACCACACTAAGAAAAAAGTTTATTTCATAAAATAGGCAATTTGCCCTATACAAAGTCTTCGGCGACTAGCTTGATATATATAAGAAAATATTAATAAGATTTGAATTCGTGAATAATAAGTGATAATAAAAACATTTAAATAAATAATTTACAATATAACCAATAATCACCATACTAAAATAGCAAGCCAAAATAAGAAAATGAATGATTACATTTCAATAGAATAGCTCTAAATGAATGAAGGAGAATGTATTGACGAATGTCGACTGTCGGTAATACTCGACACACACACACACACTATATTATATTATACTATATTTTGCCCTTAGGTGGAACCAATGTACATTCTTTGATTGGAGTTGCCTGCAAATTGGAAAAAGAAAATATCGACTATAATTTATACTTGTTGAAATTATATTCTTTTGTAGATAACCAAAACACGAGAATACATTCTATGACAATGCTTATATACTTCACTCAAATATAAATGGTGATGAACGTTGGTATTTTCATAATAGATTACTTATCACTCTACCATATATTTTATTCTACTACACACACATAGGCCACATATATTTTAAGTAGACATTCCACTAGTCCACATGATTAATTAAGAGGGGCAACTAATAGCAATTAATGATAAATAAGATA
>JAYDZE010536338.1:0-15119 GCA_034509125.1 Monilaria moniliformis
ATTAATCATATGACAAGTAGGAGTTCAGGTACCTTCACTTCATCATATAACTTTCTTTCCCATGCGTAGAGTCTATCCAGTGTGGAAGAGTGACTTCCAGAAATCATGCAGAACTCGTCAATGTATTCGCTTCCACTATCATCATCATCCTTCATTGTAAGAGGATTCCTAGAAGAGGAAGATTTTGATGATGTTGTCCGTTTCCAAGTGATCACCTTGGTAACAATTTGATCTAACATTGTAACATATGTTAAAGAGTTAGAATATTAGCATCAATTCTTGTGCACAATGGATTGGTTCTAAATTTTAACTTTTCAATGAAATGAAATAAGACTCCCATCTCCAGCCCATGATGTTTTACATGAGGTTAAGGCAATTTGCTAGAACTAGCCATAGTTCAAGTCACCACGACACCACCTAATATTTTACAGATTACAAGTATGAATAATAATCGGAATTATGATCAACGCCAAGAAGCATAGAAAATCATTTATAAGCAAAAGCTCTTGCTTCAACATACATACCATCAGATATATTAGCACTTCCACCTTGGCAACAACCTACTCCGAAAGAGGTCAAATAAAGTGACGCTGATGAAGCACCTATAAACACCGAACTGAGTAATCAATTCTCACATACAACACAGGAAAAGTCCAATTCTCCAGGACATCACATTTATGCAAAAAAAAAAGTTCATTACCTCTGGCCTCAGCATATCCAACATGGATTTTGTTGGCCTCGAGCATTCTTGAGACCTCCCTTCCCGATTCAGAAGCTCTAAAGAATCGACTATCAATGTCCTTAATGCTAGAGAGAAAATCTTTTGCCCTGTGTGTAATAAACTCAGAAGGATCCTCCCTTTCAGCACATATATCATTCTCCACCACAGATTTGTTCATCTTCAAATCAGATTTTCCTGCAGAAGCCTTGCCAGCCATTTTCCCCCTCGATCCACTCGCCTCTTTCCAAACGGCCATACCCTTCACTTCACCTTCAACCCTCTGCTGACTATTCTCAGCCGCCAATCTTCCATTTCCATTAGTAGGACTCTCCAACTTGGGAGTCATGGATCCTTCCTGCTTATGAATCCCATTCCCTCTACTAAAATCAAACTCCTTCTTGCCAGAATCACCATACACACCGGCATCATCAGCATCAAGATTCCCATCTTGCCCCGGAAACCTAAAGCTCTCGTCAGCAGGGTCAAAGTAATCCCAACCAGAGTCATCTGGTGGCGGAGGAGGTGGCAGAGGCATTGAAAATTCGCCTTCCTCAACAAAAGCATTCCTCGTATTCAACCTAACAGTCAATGCAGTAGCCCCACCAGACCTCATATAACTAACCCTAGCCGTCGAGAGGGGGCTCCCATTGAGCACCGGTGAATCCGAGACACCACCGAGGTGAGACAGAGATGGGGAGGGATACGACGAGTGCGAGGGGGTTTTATCGAGCTCGGTGGCTGAAGTAGAGAGAGAGGTTTCCACCAACACCTCAGCCTCTGCATACCGCCTAAGGGCAATGCCTAGGTTTCTAAGAGATTGAACATACGATACATGTGCAGCTGCTAAAGCATACCTAGAATCAATCGCTTGTTTGATAAACTTTTTCCTTTCTCTACACAGCTTCAAAGCACTACTCCTCTCACCTTTTGAATTCGTTATACCCATCCTCCCCCCAAAATCAAATGATATAGCCTAATTGATAGCAATGGCACTCTAAACCCTCATAAAACCCTCCACATTTGAATTTGTCACCATTTCAACAAGCGAAAAATTGAAACAGCACTAATCCTGAACATTTCTCTAATTTCACTCCTTCCGCAAAACCTTCACCTAAATAAAAGCACAAAAAAAGAACTGTTAAACGAAAACCGCTGAGTTTCAACTTTTGCCACAGTTTTTAACAAGTGAAGCAGAGATCAATGCTACAAGTAACCAAAAAGGAAAACTAATGTAGATTGGCAAATCAACGACTCAAATCATGCAGAGAAGCTCACCTTTTTTGCAGTAGAGCTGGTTTTAGAGAGAGTGGGCAATGCCGCTGAAATTATGAGAGAGAAGAGCAGTACAGTTTTGAGAGAGAGGCGCATGGGAATGCGTGCTAATGTTAATCCAACACTAATTCTCGCTATTTGATTAGAGAGAGAGAGTATAATATTAATATATGTGCTCTTTTTCTTTTTCTTCCAAGTGAAAAGCACAAACCTCTTCTTTTCCCACTCTTTTTGAGTGGGTTGGATTCTTTTCAATATATTTTGTATTCAGAATATTCTTGTTATATTTTTTTATATAATAAAATGTGCCTTTGATTTATACATTTGATGCAAATTTCTTTTTTTTTTAAATAAAATAAATTGTGCCTTTACATTTATTACAGATTGAATTAATTATACGCCTGTATTAAGTAGATTAAAGCAGTATCCCAAAGTATTATTAGCATTTATCACTCATTTTGGAGAAAAATATGCATGTGAAGTGACGAAAATGCCCCTGGGTTTTCCTTTCTAACGGCTCCCCCTCTCTGTAGTCTGTATATTGGAAGGCACTTTTCTTGTTGGGTTGCACGGTACTACCATTATAGCAGCACAAAACAATGAATGTATTTTCATTTTTCACCATAAAAATAAAAAAGAGAATTACAAATATTGTTAATCCAGAAATTTTATGGTCATTAAGGGCAGCCCTTTCTTTTTCTCTTGAGCAAGGGAAGCTCGTTCCCTGGGAGCACCCGCAACGCAACCTCTAAGCGTCCCGTCCCGTCCCATCCCGTAGGAAGGGGCGTGGGTGCCCTACTAACCAGAAATTAATGCCCAAATTCTGCATTTATGTTACAGACCAGATCTGCTCAAATATTCCATTTTTTGGTGTGTTTAAGTGGAGAATCTTAATTTAAAGCTGCTGGTGATGAATATGCAAAGTATATCTGACCCTTAACATTATTTACAAGTCTTAGATTCCTCAGCATCTAATAATACTTTTTTCTGCAGCTTTAGATGATATAATGTCTGTAAAATTGCATTTTCGCATTTTTATATTATGTTGTTCTTTTAAGATATTGTAATTATGATAAAACATATATACTGCAGATAGATATGCATATGCAGTACCTATTAGGGCACAAATAGAGATTGCACATTTATATTATTAGTCTATCATTCTTAATATATTTCATTTATAAATTATTATCTAATTTATAATTAGTAGATTATATTGAGAAAAATATAATACAGTAAAATAATATAAATAGGTTTATGAAGTCAAAAATATAAGTATATATACATAGAAAGGTTCAAATAAGAATCTTTTTCACTATGAGAACACAAGAAGTACATTTTCAACTATTGTAAAGTATAATTAAATCAATGGCAAACGCAGTATTTTTATATGTTCAGTGTAGGATTCCTAAAACTGGATGCAATAAAATGAGCCAAACTATTTTAATGTCGTCCAATCCACTGAAAGCAGATACTGTAAAATTCCCTTAATATTTGTAGAATATCAGCAATGATTCTACCAAGGTGAGTGCGATGGACACGGCCTTTTCCCGAGAGCTGTCGGAGCTCTTCATAGTCGTGGTAGCCAAGTCGATCAGTTTCTGACACTAAATCTGGAATAAGAAAAACCATGTTCTAACCGGTAAGTTTTAGAATTATTTAAATGAAGATATTATACTATTACTATTTTAATCTATGGCTATGGGATAAAATAATAAATTGATATATAAGTTATAATATTTTCTTTTATAAGAAAATATAAAAAGTAAAATGAAGACTATATAGAATCGTCCTATTATTTCAGCTCTTAAATATTGAAGGCCCAAGAAACTCCTAGTAAAAACTAGACACGAAAAGTGAATGTAAATAACAGTAAATCGAGTAACTTGGATGGAAGTATGGTACTGGTCAAGGGCAACGCTGTTTTTAAATTCACAACAAAAAAAGCTATTATTGGCCATGAATTATTGAATTGTCCCTTAAATCGATAATAAGTTGGATCGTGAATTGTCCTTTAAATATTGCATGTAAAAAATATCCCGGCACACATACATTCTATTTCATTCTAATTTAATTTACTAATACTCATCACCATCTTTATAAAAATGATTGATCATGATTTAATTATTTATTCTCCATAACAATAAAATGCAGCTTAATTGGTAAAACGTTTCCCCTCCAATTAATAGATCAGAAGTTTTAAATTATCTCGATGTGTTAGTTGTAACTAAAAAGATTATTAATTCTCCATCTCCTGACTTAGAGAAAAAAAATGGGGACATAGAAAGATATTTGGTCCTATATCACTACTAACTCCCATCTTAATGAGTGAATATATTTTTGTTTTATGTATATATGATATATCGTAAGTTAATTAAGATTGAAGTTTGTGCTTGCTATGTATAGCAATTTCAGACGCAATCGTTGTAAACGTGGGCCTGTTTATGCCATACACTAAATATCTTAGTTAGTTACGTCAGTCTCAAAATTTTATGTTTGGCCATAATATTTCCCAGAAAATAAAAAATTAATTACTTATCGACAAAGATTTCTGATTTCCTGCGGTTCTTATTTTTATTGGGATAAAGAATAATTATGACTTTTTGTAACATAATAAATTATGAAACTTAAAAATTAAGTGATATTTCCATCCTAAAATAATAGACAAATTCTTGCTAGGTGGTGTTTTTACGAAACATTCATCAAATGTTTTCGTCTCCTCTTATAAAAGAAAAGAAAAGAAAAGTGAAAAGCAACATGTCAAGTATTTCATTGTCAATGTTTTCGAAATACTAAGTATGATTTTTATTCGATTTTAGAATATATGGGAGTACACACACATGTACGGGAGGACCTTAAGCCTCTCCCATTTTCTTCATTTTCTTCTGCTTTTTTCTGTCGAAATTTTTGAAAGTTATCTCCAACTCTTATTAAGTTGACGCTACTGAAGACTATATTGCTAGAAGTTGAGGATTAAGAATGTAAAATCACATTAAGAATGAAAGAGCAAAGAAACTTGGCTGCAAAAGATAAGTTTGGAAAAAGAAGAAGAAAAAGAAGAAAATATTTACGTTAACCCAATCCTATATATTTATAATATGAATGTACAGCAGAAAATTGACTCAATGGACGCACGCTCCTTTAAATATTTTTTCCTGTGTCAGTCCCCGTTAGAACATATAAAACTTTAATAAATTATATAACAAAATGAAGTAAAGCAAAAATATATGATAAAAATGGGAGGTTTTGTTTTAGAGTAAATTTAAGTAAATCCAATTCAAGAATATCGATAGCTAACTAAGCCAATTATAAAATAGAGAACCAAACAAATCTATATTTTAGATTTCCATGCAAATTACTTATGACAAAGATTTCAATTCCATGCATTCCTACATTGAGACTTTCAATGCGCTAACGCAAATATTCATTCTGAATTAAAATCATGATATTTAATTGACGTAATTACAAATACGAAATTATTTTTAAATACAAGTAATTAAGCCTCCACTTTACAGTTTTTATGTTTTAAACGTAGCATATAACTAAGCTATGTCCAAATTAGGAAATTAATAACAAAATTCAACCATAGAGGAAAAAGAATTGCAGTGGTGTTTTTCCACAACATTAAAAAAATATCTAAAGATTCAAATGTTACTATTCCCTCCTTATAAAGGATTAAAATGGAAATTTATCAAATGGTTCCTTAATTATCAACATTTTCTAAGTTAATTACCAACTACTAGTTACAAATTACAATGGTGGATACATGTATATATAATTAAAGAGGGCAAAAAAATATTCCTTTTTTTTTATTTGTATAACATCATCGAATTTTCGAAATTTTGTGTAAATCATTGTGCAAAAGCCCCTATCATCACAACGAAACATAGAAAAATCATTATCTCAAAATTTCGAATTTGAAATTTAGAATATATAGCCCATATAAATAAATTTTTGCATCCGCCACTATAAATATATATATTGAAGTTCTATGTTCAACCTATTTTGATTTGAGACCGTGTATAGACCGTAACGTACATTAAATATGAACCATTACTTCTCTATTGTTGCCGACAAATTCTAGCTTTTAATTTAACAGTATTATAATAAGGTCCAAATTTTTACATCATTAACAGATATATTAAATTGAAATAAGAACATAAATCTGAACATTAAATTAAAGTAGAAGAATATACAAAATTGATAAAAACATGCGTTGTCGACTTCTCTCCTCTGCATAGCAAACTTTCCTCAACCAACTAAAATGCATGCAACGGATATGAAAGATTTATTATTTTCTCAAAAGATTTAATTGGGTTAATTTCATACAATGTTATTAAACTATAATATTTGTATTAAATTAGTTATTCAATTTTAATTTATTTCAAAATGAATACTAGATTTATGTTTTGTATCGTTTAAGGATTTAATTCAAATTTTCTAGGACGTGTGTGCTCACCGCCGCCACTCCCAATTCCACGCTTGTTTGCATCGCTGTTTCTGTTAATCTTCATTCAAGATTAAATGAATTTTTGAGTAGCTGGAAAGTTCCGATTCCAATATGCCTACTTTGTTAGAAAATCTTGTCATCATCTAATGATACGTAGCGGAAAATAAATTAGATTTTGATCTAAATTCATAACAGAAATCATGTATTAAGCAGATAAAACACAAAAGTTAATATACTTACTTGTTGTGTAATTTTCTCGGTAGTTGACCAGATTCTGTAGACGAATTCACCACTATCAGTATCCACGGATACTTTGATCCGATGCATAAAAAATTCCCGTTATAATAATTTAACAAAAAAAGCTAGAAAATCTATGATTAAATCTCATGTATTGTAATTGACAAAGATAATGTTTCCTCACATGTTCTCTTTTTTGTATTGTGTATTAAATTTCTTGTTGCTTTATAATAGATAAATATATTATAGCTATTCCATCTGATTCTAAGCTTATGGACTTATATGATTTTTATCTGCTTTAGTTAATTAATAGTCTAACTATTAATTAACTAAAATTTATATTTAATATATATTCTAATCTAGTCTGTATATTTTTTTTTACAAATGTTATTAAAAACAATCGATACAACTTACCAATCATAATACCCGGATAATTTGCATAAATCAATGAATATATTTACGTTTTCATTTAGAATTTAATGATGATTAATCAATAAGGAAATTTTTATAATTAATTAAAAGGTAAGTTATTAATAATTAATATCTATATATATAGTATGAATTTCTAAAATTAGAAATATGTAGAAAAGAAAATTGAAATTTCTATTTACCGACATCCGTAGCTATTATTATATTATCTAGATTTATAAAACACACTGTAAACCAAAATTAAATCAAATTTTATAATTGTTTAAGCAATTTTAACCAGTTTTCTGTAATTCGAACTAGACACATCAACATCCAAAGAACAATGGGAAACATCAAATCTGAATATTTATGGAATTTTAACCAATTTTATAATTGTTTTAGCAATTTCACGATCTCCCGTTTTCCTATCATTCAACTGCTGACGTGAAATCTCAGTTTGCCACGTGTCAAGCATGCAGCGCCGCTACTCTGCGCATCGCTTTCCTCACTGCTAACATAAGCCGAATACAAACCTTTTCCACCAAATTTTGCCTCAATTTCATCAAGAAAATGACATCTCCCCTCACATCATCACGTATATATATCCATTATCTCCCTTAAATCTCGTAAACCGCATCTTCTTTATCTTCTCTTCCATATACTATAGTTAGCACAATTCTTACTACTAACTGTGTCACAACGGCGGCGGAGATGGTGGAGATCCACGACTGCGAGGTGGAGGCGGAGGCGGAGCCTCCACCTAGCAGCCCCGCCTCAGAGATCGAGGAGCCGAGCGAGGACGATGCCATCAGCTACGCCGACCTCAACCGCCGCATGTGGAAGGACCGGATGCGGATGCAGAAGATGAAGGCGCAGCTCGACGTGGATGCGCCCGCCACGGTGGAGAAGCTAGAGCACTCCCGCCGCAAAAAAATGTGCCGCGCCCAAGATGCCGTCCTCAAATACATGTTCAAAATCATGGACGTTTGCAAGGGCCAAGGCTTCGTCTACGGCATCGTGCCGGAGAAGGGGAAGCCAGTGACGGGCGCTTCTGACAGCCTCCGCGGCTGGTGGAAGGAGGAGGTGCGCTTTGACCGCAACGCCCCCGCCGCGATCGCCGAGTTCCTCCCTCAGATGGCCGCTGCCGCCGCGGCGGAGATCGGATCCGATTCCTTCATGCATATGCTTCAGGAATTGCAGGATACGACGCTCGGATCGCTGCTTTCGGCGCTGATGCAGCACTGCGTGCCGCCGCAACGGCGGTTCCCGCTGGAGCGGGGGCTGCCGCCGCCGTGGTGGCCGCGCGGGGACGAGCGGTGGTGGGGGGACCAGGGGGAGGCGGCGCACGAGCACGGCCCGCCGCCGTACCGGAAGCCGCATGATTTAAAAAAGGCGTGGAAAGTCAGCGTGCTGGCGGCGGTCATCAAGCACATGGCGCCGGATCTGGAGCGGATGCGGCGGCTTGTGAATCAATCGAAGTCGCTGCAGCATAAAATGACGGCGAAGGACACTGCGACTTGGGCGAAGGTGGTGAATCAGGAAGAAGCTCTAATTAAATTGACGCAGAAATCGCTCAGGATTTCCGATCAAGAGGATGATGAAGACGAGGACGAGGAAGGGGAAATTGACCGGGATTATGGATTAATTAGGGCAAATCACGAGAAGCGGCCGTGCGAGTTCGGCTCCGGCCGCCGCGCCGCGAGATCCGCGGCGGAGGCTGGATTCGGGGATAATGATGGTGAAAATGAAAATGAGCTTTTTCTAAATCAGGAAAAGCAGAAGAAAATTCTGCAGGAACTGAACCTCTGTGATTGGCTGGAGATGCCATCGGAGAAGGGGAATTATGAGGTTGAAGAAGAGAGTAGTAGCAGCATTGCTACTTCTGGAAGCTTGTGGACCGTTGATGAGATGGAGCGGCTCGGATTCGGACCCATTTATGGGAACTTGGATCCCAATGAGGACGTGCTGAATGAGGAGTTTGCGCCTTCGGTTTGGGACTTGGGGTTTCATGACATGGTGGATTGATAAATGATTTAGTGTGTGTTGTGTGTGAATTTTCATTTTTCATTGAAGAAATATTGATATAGAGAATATATAGATCATGGATTAATTTTGGAATCTAGATAACCTATCTTATGTTTTGTCCATCTATCTTATCGAAATCAAAAAAAAATATTATCTTAAGATATTGTATCACGTCAGGATTGACTAGTCAATTATACGTAGAATTTTGTCATATTTTGATGAGATTTAAAAGAAGCTTTATGCTATATATTACATGTCTTTGCTTGTAGAGATGTTATTATATCTATGGCTAAAACTCGCAAAATTTTTGCCTTTGAGACAAGCACTCTTCCAATTCGAACTTGGTGGCTGCACATGAATAGCCCTTTCTAAATTTGGGGTTTTTGTTCATCACTTCCACCTCTACTGCAAAGAAGGCAAAAACCGGCCTATGATCGGAAAATCTTGATTCTCCTCTCACGTATGATAGTTGCTCGATGCCATCGCCGCGCCATAATATTCTATCGCACCTGAAAACGATGTTTCCAAACACAGAATAAGATAAGTTACGAGACTAAATATTAATAGTGGATCTAGAAATAAAATTTTCAAATACATAGCGAGATAAAATATGAGACGAGACACGAGATATTAATTGTGGACCAGAAGATCTCATCGGAGCTTAATTTAGGTCCATACCATGCAGGGGTCCTTCGTTTTCTCTTGGACTTGGTATTCTCTCCTGCATATGAATCAGAATTTTGGGAATATTTGTATGTTGGTGCAAATAAAATCTTGCCTTCATTCCACCCACAAAATACTCTTCCAGCTTCTCTTTCAGTATTCAGCTGTTGTTAATTAATTAATTAATAATAAAAACACAGCTAAAATTAATATATTGTAGGAAATTATATAGCTGCCAACATAATTTTAAAGAATATATTAATGAATAATTATCTGCACTTCAAGAAATCAACGCTGCAAGTCCTAAGAGTCAAATGGGATTCTTTTCTTCCAATATATATATATAGAACAAGTATATCATTACTCATTAATAATAATATCATTATACGTAGACATGAATCACTCATAACTTACGGTTTTCTCCATAAAAATCGTAACTCATAATAAATCAAATCTCATACAATATATTTTGATTTTTTCATAATCGAAAATTATATCACAATTACAAAAATAGCCTTCTTTTAATATAATAATACTATAATTCACGTCATTTATTATGATTTACGTCCATCACATGCAAAAAACATAGGGTTGTTACTATTTTTAGTTTTGCAATAAAAATTGATTCAAATATAATTACATCTCTATATATATTCGTGATGTAATTTTTAATATCAGAAAGCAAAACTTTTGTAAATTAACGAAAGGCGATCAAACTTCCACGTATCAAGAATTGGTTGCCTTATAGGGGATATACAGGATCATGTAGAATTTGAGGTGAATTAGGTGAGCTTTGACTAATTATTACTCATATAATTTAATAAAATGTCAACACAATTTAATGAGAGCCAACAAACCTGATCTTTTTCCAATAGTGACTCCCAATTATTATCCTCTAGTAGAATTCTTGCCTCCTCGTAGCTTAATCCGATTCGATAATTTAGATCACCTAGCCAGATCACACGGCTGAATTTTTTTGGGTTTGCAATGTTAGAAAGTGGACATATATATTACTCCGAAAAAGAAAAAAAAGAACACGAAACTGTTGATGAAGTGAAACAAGAGTGCCCCGACTCAACTTACTCATGATCTGCAATCCTTTCGGGAATCCGACGGCTCGGATTCTTGCAAACCCTAGGGAAAATTATTCCCTTGAGGATTTCGGCTACATCCGAGTTTCTCCGGAGCTCGTCCCCCTCTTTCTCCCCCGATGCCAAGTGGCTGCAGACGAAGCACAGGCTCGTTTGGTGCACCGTCATGCTTATTGATATGCATCCCTGCAAATCAATTAGGCACGTCAAGTCATATTTTCACATTATAACAATCTGTCAGCTAAATTACAAGGCTCGTGATATACATACCTTATTACCTAGATAGCCCATGATCCCCCTTCCTAGGCAGGAAACCCTAAGGTGACCGATATCTTTAACAAGATCCCGTCTTGCCCAAACTGACAAAAATAACCCTACCATCTGCTTGCTCGCAACCAGTTGGTAACCGAGGCGTGGAGGCAAGGAAATCTCAGCCATTGAAATGCAGTCATCTGAGCTCGAATCGTAGTAGTTTAAGGGATCGCCACAAGGGTCTCTAAGCTTAGTCCTTCTGCCCGAAATCGAGGAACCAGACGAGCAATTGCAGGCTTTGAAGAGATCGCAATCTCCTCTTAGATTCTTGTTTAGGGCTTTCAAACAATGCTTGCGAAATATGTTGCTGTTGTTGTTACTACACTTTGATTCCTTTGGCTTCTTCGAATCATGGTAGGGTTTGTTGAGTGCGTGGCTTATTAGGGCTAGCCATTTAGATGCTGGCTCATTGTCTTCAATCACCAGCACATTTCCAGCATTTAGTGGCACAATTTCTTGAAACCTGATCACAGACAAAACGTCAACTGTGTGTAAAAAACACACTTTTTATTCTTCTTCTTTTTTTCGAGGTTTCTTGAATTTACCCTAGTACATATAAGTCTGCAGATCCCTCCACTTGCAA
The DNA here is from genome assembly GCA_034509125.1 of Monilaria moniliformis. Taxonomy (NCBI): domain Eukaryota; kingdom Viridiplantae; phylum Streptophyta; class Magnoliopsida; order Caryophyllales; family Aizoaceae; genus Monilaria; species Monilaria moniliformis. The sequence goes on from JAYDZE010536338.1 coordinate 11,763, forward strand.
GAAGTCTTCAAGGCTCATGCCATGATTAGGAGTGTTTCCTCCCACATTCCACGTTCCCACGAAAACCCTAATTTTTTTAATCAAAAAATTTCTCTTAAAGCCTTCATACACAAAAACAAGAAACCATAAAATCTAAAAACTTATTACCTTAGCTCATACCTTATATTTTGCACTAAAGCATGTGGCGCCATTGATGATTGGTTGAAGCTCGGTAGGGTTAGGGTTTCGACTTCGGCCATGCTGTGCCTCTCTGAGAGAGAAGATCAAGAACTTACCATCACCATTTATTCTTATATTCTTCAACCTCCCAAGATAACAAAACGTGACGAATTTCAATTTTCATGACTACGAAAGGGTCAATTTCGGCGCCCTCCAAAAAAAAATTACTTGCAGAACTTTTTTGCTTTGTTTATCAACATGCAATGAATATATCTCTGCAGAAATCATACTGTTTATGCAAATTAGTCTTCTGGTAGGTAAGCTACCAAAATACATAGATTATACGATCTTTGTTTACTTCATACGTGGCGTGCAAAGATTTAGTTATGTAATAACAAGAGCTGACTTGATGTTGAGATACTACATCGTTGGATTTAGAGGATAATCTAAAAAATTGTAGGAGATCCTAGAATCCGTTAGTATATCCAAACCAGAATTTTCTGTTGCATCTATGGATGATCATCACGTGTCAAATAAAAGCACGAAATTACCGAATTTTGTTTAGGATAGCTTATGAGACTGGTTCGATTTTGCATAAATACAAAACATTAAGACTACCCTAAAATAAAATTTAGTGAATTTCTCACTTTCTTTAACACGTAACAGTTATTCGTAGATACAAGTACAGTTCGATCAAACATAAGGTCGTCCAATTTGAAATTCTGAGAATGTTTATAATCATGTGACAGGTTACATGGCTGTGAATCACAATAAGTGGACTAAAAGATTCATTTGAATAATTAGCATGGGGTGCTCGCTGCGAAATTTAAAATATAATTAATGGAGGCTAACAACATTGATGTCACGGATAATGTATGTTAATATGAGGGAAAATTTAGATATTGTATTATAAGGATTTGGTATTTCTCCACATGAATCATTCGTATAATATATAAAACTAATGCATGAATCATTTGAGACAAAATTTTATAATAATTGCTACCTGAGAAACCTCTTCTGATGAAGTTTGACCCCTCCAGAAAAGCTTTAGTTCTTGACGTGACATTATTATCTGATTCTGTCTCCAATCCAACAACATAAAAAATAAATCACAGCAAAATTAAATCTTCTATATTTAAAAAAGAAATCGAAATAAATAATTAAGTGACGCACCAATTTCATTACTATTTCCATCAGATTGAAGAACTTCTTCTTCTGAAAAACTATCTCTGCTATACGATCTCTTGGAACTAAAAATCCTTGGAATAATGGACTATAATCCCATTCAAATATTATACATAAACATATATTTTAATAATATATACACGTGACCAAAAAAAGTTGAATTAAATAATCTATAATTCTACATAACAATTAATAATCAAGAAATCACCGTTGAATAATTCGAAAAGTAGTGAGACAAAAATACCTTTAGCGATTTCTTTTCACATCTGAGGGAATTCTCAGATGTGGAGGTGGGGCTGGCGGAGGTGGTGACGGCGGCCGTCGTCATGGCACCATCAACGCCGCCGTGCCGGCGGTCGGAGAATTCGTTCATACAAAAAATCTTTGAAAAATTAATAGAAGTTGAAGACTCTCATTGATGTAGATTTTTATTGTTGGATTTCCAATGTCTAATTTGGCTTTTCAAATCAAGAAGGAAATTTAGGGATTGTGAATGACGTCTTGACTTTTTATTTTTCTCGGTGACTGCTAGTTTTTTTTTCTTTGCTATTTTTCGATGTTTTTTTTAATTATTTTATTTAGTGTTGATTTGTATACTATTGGTTTGAATTAATTTCTGTTGAATGATCAGCTTATGTCGCCTTGTCTTTCGGATTATGGCGGATGTAAGTGGTTAATACAAAATTTCGTTGGCTGTTATTTTTATTTATTTTTTTGAAATTATTGGCTGGGCAGTTTTGTGGGATTGTGAATTGTGTTTCCTTTTTGGCAATAATAGTACATTAATTAGATACCCAAAATATTTTGACAAAAAGGAAAGAAACAGGAATTAAAATACTCACCATTTTCGCCACATGAATTTGAATATATCCAAAAATAGGAGAATTATAAGTTGGGATATAGCAATATATTATTTCAAATAAAATTATGCTTAACTTTTTTCTGGTAAACTATTTCATAATTCATGTGTTGAATCTATGTCTTCTTTAACTATGGTTCGATTATTTTATTCTGGAGCACATAAAAAGAATCTCGTGTTTTTCTTTCTTTCTTTCTCTTTATGGGAAGAAATAATGTCACATCTCTCCTTTTTTTCTTACCTATGTTTCATATACGTTTCATTTTATTTTTAGCAAATAGACTTCCATTAACTTATTCTACTCACATTTCATTATAAAATTAATATATAGAAATGAGACTTAACTACTTCCACTTACATTCTTTCACATTTCTTAAAACTCATATCGAAACCAAATAGACATTTTATCATTGACGTAAAAAGTATTTATTTTCAGGCCAGATCCCTATTATTTTGTTCTACGCATTTGAAAATATTGTATTGCTATTGATCAATTGCGCCACAGATTGAAGTAACAGCAATAATACAAAACAATATTTTCAAATGCATTGAACAATATTTTCTCTCTCTGTCCAAAATGCACATAAAATGCAGCTAAATTTGAATTACACGAAGAGAGGGAAAATTTAGGTTAATGCCATGAAAATCATGGAAATTTGCCACAAAATTAAAATTTTCAATTTTGCTGCAGGTGGGATTTGAACCCCTAACCTTTTAGATATTACGATACACTTTATCCACTGCACCACATGCACTTTTTGTACATTTTATAAACATAAAATTTATTTATTGTTAAAATTGAAAAAGACGAAGAAAAAAAAATCCTACCAATATTTCTCGATTTTTCCCCTGATTGTCAATTACCAAACCAACATTCATCAGAAAATAAACAAATCAACAATCAACAGAAAATTATAAACACAAGTACCAAAAACATTTATCGAAAAAAGTTAAAGTGCAATGTCAATTATCTAACTAAACACAATTCTAAAAGCAATAAGGTTAAAAAGAGGTATATCAATGCGTTCGGCTCTGAGCACTTGCAGTCGCTTGCGTACTTGCATTGTTGCATATCCCAAGTTGTGCCAACACTACAAAAAATAAGAAAAATAGTTAGTATATTGTACATAAATAAAAATAATAATATATTGAAG
>JAYDZE010536349.1:0-13869 GCA_034509125.1 Monilaria moniliformis
AAGTAGACGAGAACTCGAAGATAGACCTGAGGGATCGGGTACTTCCATGTGTTTAGAGCAGTGAGTCCAATCGTGTTCGAGCTCCCTCCATGATACGCATTCCTCAACGCGATCATGCCGAGGCTACCACTATACAACCTTGCCATCAGCATAGCTAGCTCATTAGCTTCTGTCCCAGAATTAACAAAATACACAACCTACATACAATTCCAAGAAAATGTTCAAACAAACTCCCATTTCATCAGAGTTTCCCCATAACACTTACAACTACAAGAAAATGAATTTTGCCTGAAAAATGTCCCAAACTTAGGCTTTCTCTTCAAAAATCCTCAACTCTGCGAGAAGTCTGATTTATATTATTTCCCCTGTGACATAAACTAGCGACGGATAATGAGTAAACTCGCCGAATTCCGCGGTTCTTAGGTAGATTAAGCCAAAAAAGAAATCCACCAATTAAATTATAATTCACTTAAGAATTCGATGAGTTAGACTTATCATTCCGTCACCAGATCATGCCAAATAGGACATAAATCAAAATTTTCGCAAAGTTTGTGTTTTTTGAAGAAAAAACATAAGATGGGGACATTTTTCTGGAAAACGTGGAAAGTTGGCAACATGAAACATGATTAACCCTATCCAAAATCACTAGTTAGGGGACATTTAAAACATAGTATTGACTATTTGAAGAATAAAATAGTCAAACAAATGCAAAATTAATCAATCCATCGAAATAAATGATGGATTAGCCTAGATTATTTTTATCAATTCATCCTATCATTTGAATGGCCACTAAATGTTTAAGTTAAACAAAAGGGGGGAAAAAACTCCACACAAATTCAACATTTTGAATAGCAACAAAATAAACAATTCAAACCATAGATCAACCAATCATGAAACAGTGATTGTCAAAAACTAGATCAAAGGGAAAAAAAATAAAAAACCTTTAGATTTCCCGGCATCTTGGAGGCTAAAGCTTCAGCAAAATCACCAATGGCGTGGTGCAAATAAATGGTGGTTGCATGCTGAAGCAGCTTATTCTGCTCAATCACAGGATTCAACACATCAGGGTGGCAATGGCCACAGGAAACCGTCACGATTCCTGCAAACGCATCGAGATAACGCCTCCCGCTCTCATCGAACAAATACTGCATCTTCCCCTCCACGATGTTAAGCTGTTTGACGAAATGCCATACAGAAAAATCACTCCCAAAATCGCATCAAAAAAAAAAAAAAAAAAATCAAATTTCAGTTTGCGGGCTTACGGGCTTCTGATAGTAGTGGAAAAGCGACGGGCCGAGATATTTTTTTCGCTTCGCGAAAACCTCCTCCGCCGACGGCCCGTTGTACGGCGTGGGGCGGTGGTCGAACGCCGGCAGCTGCGGCGGCGGAGGGGAGGCGGCATTGCTGCTGCAGAAGCGGCGGCGGTGATTCTTGATAAATGATTCGACGAGATTTCTGCGCGTGAGGCTCCTCTCCCAACCCATTGTGTGAGATCGTTAGGCACGGAATTCACGCAGATACACAGAGGAGTGTGGGTTTGTGTGGAATTTTGATTTGATCTGGTGAAATAGTGATGTGGAATTTTTGTTCTTTGTAGCCGTCAGCGGTAGGTGGAAAGATTCCTATTTTCAGTGTCGGGATTCGACTGTTTATTTTAGTAGTATTATTATTTAGTATTTGCGAAAAATAACAAAAATCACAGTTTAAATTTCTGGATAAGCGATCTAGAATTTTAACTAAAGATGTTAATTATGTAATTTTTTGTGCACGACATTTAAGAATTATGTGCTGCAATTAAATCATTATTAATCAGATTCTTTGATCATTGAATGCAGAAATAGCATCCTTTTCTTTTCAAGAATTTATAACAAAAATTATGAAAATTGAAAGTTTTGATTCAAATTATTATATGATGATGGACATGCGATATATTATTGTTTTAAAATTACATGTGCATATAAACAAGATCAATTAAAAATCACTTTACCATCATAATGTAAAGGTTCCATCTCACCGTTTTTGTAACAAAAATGTCTTGGCCTTTAATTCCAAAAAATGTCTTCAACTTTAATGCCACATCAAGAATGTCTTGGCCTTAAATATTGTCTTATTTGTTTAATGACAAAATGCCATGTATGACACATAATCACACAATCACACAAATATGTAAATTCACCGTTCCTAAGATGATCTTATAACATTACTAAAAAAACCAATAAACAATAATTAATTAATATTCAATAACTCAAAAGTAAATAATTAATTAACATTCAATAACTCAAAAGTAACTAGGCCAAACTTTAGTTTGCAAGCTATTTTATAGGAGTGATGATTATTAAAATATGCTAGCCTTTTTAACTAGAGAAGTGTCGGCATCCTCTGCACCAGCCCCTCGTTTCGGAGAATCCGGCTGCTGCAGCTGGAGCCGTCCGAGGCGTTCCTCTTGCTCATGAAGCATTCTCCGGGTGTCATATTTTTGCCGGAGTTTTGTGAGGCACTCCGGCAACTTCCTACATTGTCAAATTTGGAATTTATTAATTTTCAATTAGATTTATAGTTATAATTAAAATTTAATTAGTACAGAAGCAACCAAAACCTGCAATTGCAGTTGGATTCTTTGCATGATTTAATATGAACGCGAATAAGGCGCCACGTTCTATTAAAGGCACGGCAGCCGCCGCCAGGGCCGCGGCGGCACACGACGACGTGGCGGAAGAGTTTCTTCGCCACGTCGCAGCTTTGATGCTGGCAACGGCTAGACTGGCACTTAACAACGTCGCAGCTTTGATGCTGGCAACGGCTAGACTGGCACTTAACAGCGTGCGCCACAGCATTAAGCTTCATCCTCAACTGCAACATTTAGGTCAAAACTAAAAACAATTAGCCAAATTGATCGAAAAATCGACACAATAACTCAAAATCCACAGATTAATGATTGAACCGATCAATTTTAGCACGAATTTCCTTCGAAGAAACTAGTTTTGGTTAGAAATCAATTGTTTATAAGTGATTGGAATTAGGGCAAATTGAAGGAATTCAAACTAAATTGACAGCTACAAATCTACAAATATGAGAGAAGAGAGAATAATAGACCATGACGAGGGAGAGCGGAAGTGAGAGATCGGCATGGGAGTTGCGAGGTCGTGGTTCTTTCACTTTTAGGGTTTCCTTTTGCTTGTCCGCCATTAAAGCGAATGGTTATGGTGTTGAAGATGTGGAGACGATGATGCAATTGTATGTGAAATATTAGGGTTTCAGAGATATGAATTGTTGAATTTTATATATATATATATATAAGGAGAATTAGCTGGTGATCCTATTTTATATAGGATTCCTACTTATACTAGGAAACTATGATATCAGATTAGGAAAAATTATGTTAATTTGTAACAAAAGCACCTGAAAATTCGAAGGTTTCTAACTTCACCACAAAAAGAACCGAAAATCAAATTGAAAAATTAAATTTGGTTTGCTAAATTCGGTTTCTTTTAAAAATAATGAAATGAAAAAAAAAAATCAGTTTTTCAATTTTCAGTCAATCTGGTAGTATTTTTTCGATTCCTATCAAATTGAACCAGATTTATATATCTATATTGTTATATTTCATTATGTATCTCACCTTTTATATTCCTTTTGTATATTTATCTATAAATACCTTGTTGGTATGTAGATGAAGGTAGAAGAAGATAGTTAGTCTTTCCTTGTTGTAATCTCCTCCCATTATAGTGCATCTATTTGGTTGCTTTCGTGCGCCCGTGGTTTTCTCTCGATTTGGGTATCCACGTAAAAAATTTGGTGTCATCTTGTTTTGATTATTTGTGTTGCATTGTTGTGTTGTTCATGTTTTGCTTCCGCATTGTGTTGTATAACGATTGTACGGATACCACATAACAGTGGGGTTTCTGTCGGCAATGCAAGCATCGCGGCAGCCGCAACCCTATATTTTCCTTCTTTCTAGTTTCTTTTCCTTCATTTCTTCTTTCTTTATTTTCCATCTTTGTTGTCTTCTCTTTCCTTATTTCTTTATTTTACTTCATCACTTTGTGTTTTAATACATTTTTGTTTTGTCTTCTTTTTCATTTTCATTTTCTTCGTTTTCTCACTTTCATTGTTTGTTCCTTTTTTATATTTTAATTAGATACTATTATTTCAAAAAATAATTTATTCATGTATTTTTAATTATCTATTTTTTATTTTTTATTAATGTAATTTTCTAAACTTTATTAAGTAATTTTCGCTTTTTTATTTTTTATTTTACAAATATCGTAATTTAAATAAATATATGAAATTGAAAAATAAAAAAATGGTGAATTGAAAAAATGAAATTGTGTCTAAATTTGATATTGGAATTTTGGAGTTGTATTAGAGGTATTGTGGCTGAAAATGGAACTAATGATCTAATAATTGAAAAATAAAATTTTAACTGAATATGAGACAATATTGTGGATGTCCCAATGAGCTTTCTTTTCCTCTACCCATTTTTTCTATGTTGCTATGTTAGATAACTTAGATATCTGGAAACTAAGTAAATTCTGTTTTTTCGGAGAGGAGAACAGTGGGTAGAGTAAATTTCATATATTATGGTAAAACAATTTTTGGGAAGAATAATATTATATTTACTTGATCAACCCTTGAAGAAGAAATATTTATTAGAAGTAACCAGTTTTGCAAGGTTGCCCTTAAACCAATTAAAAATATAACAAATATGCATTTTTCTTATAGTGGAAAACAGATATACTATATCCTTTAGTTGTTCACAAAATTATTTAATGAACAACGTTTTATCATAGATTATATAGACTTGATCACACAATCACACTGTCTTGATATTAAAATCAACACCAATATTAATATGAATAGTATCACCCGAAAGTGTGTCTCCAAGCCGATGAAAAAGCCCGATCCTGACTAGAATCCCTAGGGTTCGGGCTTCTTTGAGGCTGATAAGTTGTCCCTCCACCCGAACTCGATGAGTCGTATCCTTGCACGCTAACATTGACTCTCTTTGTAGATGAGTTCCACTGGATTCTCGACGGGCTGAGCTGTTTAGTCGGGCCTTGAGCCCGTACCTTTGCTTTCGCCGATTGTGTCGGGGCCATGTAGCTAGGGACGTCCTCCATTTCAACCGTTTTCTCAGAAATGTCGTCGTTCGTGCTCATCCACCGCTCGAGCCAATTCCAACCCCACTGCGACTTTTCTTGGCCCGGCCCGGCATTGTCATCATTCATATCAGAATGCTGACGCCAATCACACAATAAGTCCAGTATTATAATTCATATATTCTATTCTATTTTGACTATTAGTCGAGTAGATATTTCGAACCTGGTTGTAGGCAAGAGCTCTCTCCCTCCTGACTTCAAACTGATGCAATTTTCTTCTAGGGCTCTCTCTCATTCCACTCATGCTCAAATTCCTCCTATCCCATACTTCACTCTCAAATTTGTTCATCTCGCTCCTCTTCCTCTGACCTTCATCACCTGGCTTGATCCTCTGCTTCTCCCCCTCCAACTTGCTCCGAAGCTTATCGTGGACTAGCTGGAGCCTACGAGCACGGACGCGTGCCTGCACGCGCACAAGCGCCTGCATGCACCGCATGGTCATCTGCGCCTGCTTCCGCACGTTGTGACCCCTAACCAGCGCCTGGAGCCTCACCAACCCCTTGAGCGCTCGCAAGGCGCGCCTCGCCTAAAAATTTAAATCTTAGTCACCGGCATCATATGCCCCTGCAATTCAAAAATGTATCAAACATACACTTCACTAACCAGATATCCTCTGTAGTGGGCTTGTATGAGCGTTGCGGCCCTCTCTTCCTTAGACTGGCGCCCGTACCCGGCCAACCTAACAACTTTGGCGGCTGCCTGAGCGGCCACCACTGCTGCTTCGGCTGCAGCTGCAGTGGCCACAGCCACAGCCATAGCATGATTCGGATCCTCGCCCACAGGCGACGACTCTATGCTTTCCCCATTCGTGAATTCGGGCGAGCTCTCTGCGGGGAAATGCTCGAGTGACACCACCTCAGGAGCTTCATAATGCCACTTCTCCACACTTTCCTTCTAAATCATTACCATCATCGCCAAGATTAGCAAAATCATCAAAAAAGGCAAACTAACCTTCCATGATCACTACAGTTTGAGGCCTAATTAATTAATTAATTATATGTTTTCTTTAGGTATATTCACTAGAACAACATATGTTAATGGTCAGGATTTGCATTATCATATTAATTTTCGTTTCCATTTCCCTCTCAACATCAAAATGAAACAAAATCCACAACTTTATCAAGATCTATCAAGCAAAAAAGCATAGCTAGTGAGATAGAACTGAGTCAAGCAGAGCACAAGATGATCATTTGGGCTATGATGGTGATGTTGCTTGGTTGGAAAGAAAATAACATGTGGATTGAGGCCCTGCTGTTCTTGTTTTGGCCTTTTCTTCATTTGGGACCATATATTTGCATTTACATGTGTTCTCAAAATTACTGGATTTTGATGTGGTCACCAGATTTTATATGATTGGATACACCAAAAAATCTTTAATAATTTCATTACAACCAAATATCAAGATTATCTTCTTGATTAGGATAATCTTGATTGTTTTGTCCTAAAATGGAGGATTGATAGCATTGAAGAGCCACTTGCACAAAGAGGATAATGTGGAAGAAATGTTTCCGATTTGAAGAAAGATGTTGCAAAGACAAGTTTCATCAAAGTATGCTAACTGGTCATCACAAATTTTTGTCTGTTTCTTACCAACTACTTCTACGTCCTATGTTACAAGATTCCAAGTTAATAATCAGTGTGCTCCAGATTAATTTAGGCCAGTAACAAGAATTTGATCATCTGCAGTGCGTGTGTGTGTGTGTGTGAGAGAGAGAGAGAGAGAGAGTGAGAGGTACGTTGTTGGAAAGTTCCCAGCAAAAAACTACCTTTTTTTCAGGGGATTCTTTTGTGGGAGACTGCTTGAAAACCTTCTTCACCGACGAAAACCAGCCGCCGCCGCCGCCTTTCTTCCCCATTTTCCGGCCAAACGTGATCACTAGAAAAACGTTACGTGATCATGTATATATTAAAAAGAACAACATCCCAAATTCATCAAAACGTAGGAGAAATGATGATGAAGAAACAAACCTGAAAGGCTACTAATTCTGCGCCATTTTAGTTTCTACTTTGTGTCCATTTCTTGATATATGAAAGTTTTTAAAGCACCCCAATTAAATGGAACCGTAATACTATCAACATGTGACTAAAATTTAAGAAAAATAAAAGGGTTGATGGGAAAAGGCTGTACATGTACCAAAATATTCACATTTATATATATTTCTGGAGAGAGAGAGAGGGAGAGAGAACTGATGGCCGGCGCACTTGCCGTTAGTATTTAATCTTTCTCACGGGGGGTAGCTGCTCCATTACAGTTGGGATCAGCCAATGGGATGCTGACAGATGTCGACTGCGTGCCCTCTTCACCAGGGTACTTCAGTTGATAGACGCATGAAATTTCATCCCTCTTCTCCTAAATGGTAAACTTCACCAAGAATATGGAGACATATGATATGCGCACTATATGTAATTCATATTACTAAGAAAATTAAAATTTGTTGAAATTGTGGATGTGAAAGTTTTTAGTTAAACCATAATTAAATATGATGTTAAATTTTGGATTAATATAATGAAATAATTTTTTTTGTAGATTTGAAATCTACGTTTCAGGTGGATGAACAAGTAAGTTACAAATATTACTATTTCAATAATAAGAAAGTATGACACCATTTTTCCACATGTCCCAAATAACAAACTTTATACTATAAAATGTGCAAATATTTCAATATTACTCGTGTAATGGACTGCATACATAGCAACATTAGACAGACCGGAGAAGGGGTGAGGGGGCGTAAGCCCCACCAAGAACAATTTTTTTTTTTACTATTTATAATATTTTGTGTGAATTATTGTAAAAGTATCTTCTCCATTTTAAATTTCAAAAATCAAAAATTAAAAAATTACAATTTCTACTAAAAGTATTTTGTCTATACCCATTTTTGCGTAGCAAAATTGCCCATATTAAAGGCAGAGTCGGACAAATTTTGCCCATATTAAAGGCAGAGTCAGATAAAAATTTGTGACTAAATTTACCTAATTTTATGTTAGAGTTGGTGTGGCCAATAAGCTCGCATATCACATTCACCTCTAAACATCATTAAAAAAAAAAGGTGGTGCACCTAAAGAATATAGACATTGGCACTTAAGTTGCAATAATTTTTAGTTGATATTTTACTCCATTTAACATAAAGGATTCCATCAAAAGATAAAGCTACCAATAACATTCGAATGATTACTAGATGGAGTCTACAAAAGGGAATTAAAAGGATATTAGGCAAACAAGATATGTACGGATACTTCCATTTAGTTCTAAATATCTCCATATCAATAAGAAATGTAAAACTGCCAAATTAGATATCTAATTCTATAGTAGAAGATAAATATATATTATACTCCATTAATTGAAGATTGAATTTACAAATCATGAAGAGGGTCATTTTTTTTTAATTTTAATTATCCCTAAACAAGATATTATAATATCGAAATATATAGGACCACAATGTCAAATTAGAAAGCTCACGGGATTGATGGTAGATTCAAGAAAACGAATTATAACAACAATTAACAAAATTGGATTATTTCCAAAAAACTATCGTCATAATTCATGGAGGTTGTCGGGTATATCTTACTAAACACGCATGCTAAGATAAATGTCAATTTTTAGTACCTAATCAAACATTGCCTCAATTATATGTGATAGATAAAGAATATTAAATTTTATGTTGATTAAATGAATTAATAAATAAATATGCAAGTTAAATGGTCGTTATTATAGTTAAACCACTCTCGAATTATGTAGCATAATAGGGACAGGCTCTGTATATTTTGTAAACACGAAAAAACTAATTATGTTGATCAATCATTTTTGTTATTTTTGTGGTAGTTAGTGTTACATTAATATAATTCTAAAAAAATGCACGTTTTTTTATTCATTTTACAATTTTAGCACGAACTTTGAAAAATTATATATAAATAACATCATCATCTTTTAATTTGTTATAAAAAAAATTAGCTAGATTTTAAAATCTTCCTATATATTAATTATTGTTTCGTATAAAACTATTTATTGAGAAATTTTGAAAGCAACTGATATTGTTTGTGGCTAAAATAATATAGCTCTTCTTTAAAAGAATATAGAAGATTTGTGTAAAGGCTTGTGTTTCGAAAATTAAACGTAAAAAATCTCCCCACTTTTGAAATAGATAATTGAAGATTTATTCCACAATTACCATTATTTTCTTCCAAAGTGGTCGTATGAGATAGAAGGAATAAGTCGGTAAAGGCGAGCAGCGATATAAAAGTCAAGCATTGACATAAATTCTAAATTAAGTTTTCTGAGCTGTGGAGATTCATTTTCACCACCAGTTTTATGACCTCAGAAATGCAGTTGAATCACTAAAAGATAAAAATCAATGAAGGTATTTAATGATTTTGTTTAAATTAGTTTGATTACTGCATTTTACTTTCATTAAAAGGTATTTAATGATTTTGTTTAAATTAGTTTGCTAATCTGCCTGAGCGTACCCATAACGCGAGACGCGTTGCGGGTGGGGTGAGGTGGCGGGATAGGATGTGCAAGACGAAAGGAAAAGGGGTGGGTTGGTCCGCCATGCACCTCTCTCCGCGACCAGTGATAGCGTGCGTTGCTCCCAATCACTGAGCCTGCAAGTGAGCGTCAATATGACGTAATTTTTGTTTATTTATTTTGCAAAATACGAAAATTCAAAAAAAAAAATAAAAAAAAATCTCCAACGGCTAGTGGGAATTTTTTTACATTTTTATTCTAATCATCCAAACCCCTAAAAATACCAGTATTTCCTCATTCTATTTTTCACACCATTTCTATCTATTTTCTCTCTCAACTTCATCTTATTCGTCACACTCTTTCAATTTTCGAGAGTCAAAATGTCTGGCGACGACAACCAAAATCAATGGTGGGATTTGATCCTTCGTGAGGGCTACGGTCCAAACATGCCGAGTTCCGCTCAGTCGTCGACTTACCCCATGTTGACGCCTCAAGGGGCATACCTCCACGAGCTCCCCACCCAGTGGTTGGACCACATTCAAATCTCCGACGAGTCGACTGGCCACGACATTCGAGTGGCATACACATCGGAAGAAGAGAAATGGATCTTCGAGTTGTATGTCAACACAAGCGAAGATCCGATCGTCGGAAACCAACAAAAATCCAAGATTATTTGGAGAGAGTTGTTATTGCATACAACGCACGCTGCCCGGAGGGCACCCTGACACGCATCCTGAAGAAGATTCGGTCTCTCGACCGAGTAAGCCTGGAAATCTCCAAGTTTTGCGGCATCTACAGTAACTTGGAGAAAGATTGGCCAAGCGGCGCAAGCGAGGTGAATATTCTTAAATTCGCCATGGAAGTCTGCCAACACGACACCGGCAGGTCATTCAAGTATGTCTCCACTTGGGGGAGGTCTAGGCCGTCGATAAGTAGGCGGGTGACATAAATTTGGCGCCGAAGCACACGAAGCATACCTCGAGCGGCCACTATTAGGCAAAGGATCCAGAGTCGCGAGTGAGGGGGCGTTTGGAGGTCAAATCGATCTCGTCCGACCTGAACGAAGGCGACAAGAAGAAAGGAAAAGCGGCGGCCTCGAGCAGCGCAGCACCGCCGGATCCGGAGGCGGTGAAAGGGGCCCACAAAACCCTTACGTACAACTTGTTCATAAAAACATATACCAAAGACACTAGTGTTATGACGCCTGAACAATTGGAGATGCACTGGAAATTGATCAACAATATCTGGAAGGATTTGGATATGTTGCCGAAGGATTAGTATTTTTTCTGTTTTTAATTATGTAATATTAGGATTTTAGTTATGTAATTTTTATTTTTCAATAATGTGTTTATAGGATTTTTAATTATACAACTTTCGGTTTTTTAATTAGGTAATATTGAGATTTTTAATTATGTAATTTTATTTATTTAAATGAAATTCGCATAATGTATTAATTTAGAAAATCAATTTAATTAGAATATGTAATAAATATAAGAAATAAAGAATGAATAAAAATTTAAAAGATAATATCCATGAATAGTGCAAGGGAATGAATGGTTAAATGATATAGATATAGGTGATGTCTCTTGATTAATGCATGAGGTAGAGTGGAGTCCAAAAATAGTTGATAAATAATGCAAAGTGAGAGACGGTTAGGAGACAATGTTATGGATGACCTAATTATTAGGATGTTCTCTTTCCTACTCCATTATATTTTATTTTAAATTTTATAAATAGTTTGTTTTCTGATGAATAAAACAATGAGGCGCCTCTCACAAGTGAGAGAGAGGGGGAAGGGGGATCTTCCTCGGTAACATTCTAATTAAGTTCCCTATATAAGATTTTACCATTTTTAGATAAAGTGCTATTTTTGGAGAATAATGCGACTTTCGAAAATTGATTATCGTAGTTTATTTGGTTAAAATAATGTCCTTTTATTATTATTTTGGCTGAAATCAAATTCCTTTGTTAAGCATTGAAAGTGATATGTAACGAAGCTACTTGATTTTAGACTTTTTTAGTCAACATAATAGCATACAGGATTAAAAATTGAAGTTTTTTCTAAATAAATAAAAAAAAGCAGAAAAAATTAATGAGTTGGAGGGATGAAAATGCGTAAAATATGAGAAATCATCTTCGGATAATTGATTTGTAGTAGAATGATCTCAGCTTGTTAACAATCAAAATTTCAAGGGGTACTGTACAAAATAAAATGTTATTATTACGCACCTTAACTAATTTGGAATAAAATAAAATAATAGCAAAATAGTGCGATTCTTTACAAACTCGAACTTGGGTTGGAATAAAAATCTTTTTTAAAGTAGAAATACAAGAACTCTTGCACTGGACTGATATGTCATATACAAAGAACATATACGCTGTAATAACATTAATACAACTTTATTTAATTACAATGCACATATTTTATATATTTAATGCAGATAAATGCAAATGCTCTATATATCCAATACAATTAGTTCTCGCGTTCTTATTTTAAAAAGATTTTTGATTTGAGCATCTCCCTATATTAGTATGTATATCATTCCTCATATATGTATATATACAAGAAAGATATCCTATTCATCTTTCGCGAGCTAAGTTTACTCTATGTTGGTATTATTCTTTTTTGTTTTATACAATAAAAAATAAATCGAATTTTAATTTTTATGTGATTTATAAATTTAATGATGTCAGAAAATAATTTCTAATATATTATAATAAAAAGGATATACAAAATAAAAATTATGATAACATAACTAAAAGTCAACAATGCTTATGTGATTATGAACTAAAATTTCGTAATAGTTGCGATTCTGAAAATAATTTACGTATAACATCATCACGATAGTTGATTTGTTGTTTTGTGATTATGTCACATAACACCTTTATTCAAGCTGTCAATTTACGACCTTCCATGTATAGCAACTTCTTAGCATTTAATAGCGAGCGAAAAATGTATTTAATCTTTTCCGAACGTATTTATATTCTTTTAAAGATGAAGTAGCAACACCAACTACTCCAAAAAAACTAATAAAAAATTGTTAATCTCTTCTGATTTGTGAAACCCTAATCAGTTTTCACGATATAATCTCATGAAATTGTTTTTCTTGTTTATCAGTTGTACAATCTTCATATAATCTTCTGATTTGTGAAATTGTTAATCTCACGATATAAGCTTCATTTTCATCTTGTACCCAATCATGCAATATCTATGTTATTCAAAATAAGATTTTGTGGGTTTTAATTTTTTTTTTTTTTAAGAAATAAGACCGATTTCCATTTGGGAGGCCTATTATGAAAAAATAAAATAAAAAGAAAAAGAAATAGTTGTGCGTGGACGTAGAAAATAAAGCGAAATTGCAATTTTATACTGCAACAATTATTTTTTTCATAATTATATCCCAATGTATGCAAATTATAAAGTAATAGAAAAATTTCATTATAATGCGTAATAATTATAGTCTATCATTCAATTTCAAACTAATAGAAATATTTCAATATAATGCGTAATAATTATACTCTATCATTCAATTTCTAACATTTGATTGTTGAATCAATACGTAGAAATATACATGCGTGAACACATAAAAAAAAAAAAAAAAACATACATAGTTGCAAACATATTGTTTTGGGGTACTGATTGAAAACTACATATGTCAAAAATCTATTAGTGTATATAGTTAAAACTAGCATTCGACGGGTAATTGCTTTACAACGTCATTTTATATTGTTCTTATGGTTGTAGCATGTGACCTATCTTTATACAAATTTAATTTTTAATTAATTTAATTTGACCAAATTAAATTAAAGATGTAGTTGAAAGTATATTAACTCCAATCACTTTCGTTAATTCAATGTTATTTTTTTATTGGGCGAATAAAAATATCATTTTTATATAAGTTTTTATTTGATTAAATTTTATGAAAATTTTGATGTGGAATTAAAGAGTTTAGAAAATTAAGAAGAAAAACATATGTAAGTTTGACGTAGTATGATGATTGATAATTGATGTACCACTTTTGCTGTTAATCGTATATAGAAAGGATTTTTTAAATTTTGTACAATCTCATCTGAATCTTGTAAGACCAAATGATCATATAGAGTTCAAAAGACCACATTTAACTCTTGAAAGTCAAACTTCGGAGCACCATCTCATTTGGAGCTTAAAATGACATGTTTGACATCTTAGCATCACACTTTCGAGGATCACCATCTTTCGTTTGAAACCATTGTATTTGCTGTAAACTC
>JAYDZE010536349.1:13969-24790 GCA_034509125.1 Monilaria moniliformis
GGATGACTTGAGAGCTAAGTTTCTCATGCCCAGCTAAAATGCGCGCTCCAACTCAGCACATCCACTTTTGTCTTCTCTCCATGTGAATGGGATGGATGCGCCTCTAGTCGTAGAGGGTGCGCATTGCGCCACTGGTCTTTCCTCTTTGGTTCAGAGCCGTACTAGCTAGCAGTTTTTTTTTTTTTTCACTACCAATTTCAATTCCATTTTCATAAATTACAAACTCTAATTGATTCTGACATTCTGTATTGCCATATTATTATTTGAGTATTGCCAATTTTGGAAAGAAGATCAAATGGTTGAGTGTTGCCAAATCATTACATTGATTTTTCCCCAAATAATCATATTATTATTATTTAAATTGGCCGTCTTTGCCAATTTTGTTGGAAGCAATATATCATACAATATTTGATTGATTGAATAATTGATCATGTTCTACGTATTACCAAATTGTTATTCCTTATTGTAGATATCAATGCTATTTCATGTGTGCTATTCACAGAAAAAAATAAAATAAAATTGTGGCACAACCATCATTTTTATTGACTTTTCCCCCAACTTAAAAAAGAGAGCGAACAAAATAGAAAATAAGAAGGATACATCTTTCTTAGTTCGACTCATATTTTTAGGCTAAATTTATTACTGCATGAACATAACGTAAAATGTACTAACTTAACAAGGAATTAAAGTCGCACAATCATAAGTAAACATTTAGTCATTTGTTTACTTCAGTTAATATCTCAAATACATAAAAATAATGAATGTTTTTTTAGGCGTAAGTGAATGTTAATCCGCTATATAATTTAAAGGACTAAGCAACTTAGAGTTTGGATCCAATAATATGCAAACAATCACCCATATTCTATAGATTATAGTTGGTGACAAAATATAAAAAAGAAAGTTATAATTAGAAATAAGTCAAAGCAAACAAACCGTTACTTATAGAGAATAAAAATAATCAACATGCAAAATTTAATTGCAGATCTTCTCATTTGAAAACTCAATTATTATTATACTCTGTCTATTTCGGCTTCAATTTGATTTTTTTAAAGGGTATATGTAATCTTTTAAAATGATCATATATTAATTTATTTTACACTGAATATAATCAACCAAAATTAACAATATAATTTTTGTTTTTAAAAAAATTAATCAAAAAACTAAAGTAGAGAACGTTAAAAATCAAATAGCAGAATACAAATAGCAAACAATATTTTATTCATCTATGTTGAGTTGGAATTTGAGAGCATAAAATTTTCATAAATCTCATACACTGAAATCTCCAGTAAATCCATTCGACAAGACAATAAGCCAATAGGGGCTTTTTATATGGGAATTATTGCAATTTAAAACGGCGCATCTTAGCACACGTCCTTTCGTTTCTTTTTCCAATTCATGCACAGCAGCAGCAGCGCCACTCCAGAAGACTCTCCTACTTTCCTTCGTGTCTCTCAACCTTCTCTCACTTAAAATACACTCCCTCCCCTTTCTCCACTATCTCTCTCTCACACACTTTATACCGTCTGTCTCTGTGAAGAAGATCAGAAAACTGACGGGAAAGAGGGTTTGTTTTTGCCTCAGAATTTAGTAAGTGTAAGCCGATTTGTGTGCTATTTGTTTGTGTCTACTTCATGAATTCGTGTATGCATAAGTTGCTGTTGAAAGAGAAGTGGGAAATGACTTTTTTTTTCTCTCTTGACTGTGGTTTGTGCTGAAAAGTGATTTTTGTTTTTGGGG
Source organism: Monilaria moniliformis (assembly GCA_034509125.1). Classification (NCBI taxonomy): domain Eukaryota; kingdom Viridiplantae; phylum Streptophyta; class Magnoliopsida; order Caryophyllales; family Aizoaceae; genus Monilaria; species Monilaria moniliformis. Next base: position 15,707 of record JAYDZE010536349.1, read on the forward strand.
CGTTTGTTGTTTACGAATTATGCTTCTGAATGCGAACTACTCTCTGTTCCTCGTAGACATTGGCTGGAGCTGGTGTTTATTTGCACAAGTATTTTTTAAGATGCTATTTTGCTCATTTTATGAAAATGTATATGCATAATACTCTAGAACGTTATTTTTTGTCTACTTTGCTTGAAGAAATTTTCTTCTTTTGTATTGAACTGTTTTAGCATAATCGAATGATTGATTGGAGATTTTTTTGGTTAAAAATGTCTCATCCGTATATTACGTCGTTTGAGCTGCTGCTGTTGCTGCTTTGATAGAAAAATTTGGGCTAGGAATTTTCCCAGTAAGACATAGCAAGCTTACAACCTTTTGCGATTTATGAGATATAATTTAGCTGCAGGCTGCAGCTTTATTTGCGAACAAGTTTGTTTTCTTGCAAAGGTTGCTTCTCTCCTAGACTTGAAGAATTTTTATGCTCCCCTCTTGTTTTATAATAGAAATATCAAAGAACCTAATCAGACGCTACTTCTTGAAATTGTGCATTGATTTGATAAGCATCATTGTTGATGAATGACAGATGTACTCAAAGTCACCTCCCAACAGAATGAAGAAGAGGCCTCACGAGGCTTCAGGCATGGAGGGGCCACAAAAGAGTCGGCCTGTTGTGGATGTCTATGATGGTGTGGTTGAAGAGGCGAAGGTGTGCAAGTCTTATGCAAGAATGAATGAGCTTATGGAAGTTTCATCTAGCGACTGAACCTCTATGTCATGAACTTATATGTGAATGTATATGCTTTGTTTCTTGATCATGATTTTTGCTATGTGCCTCCCATCTCTGTGGGAAAAGTGTTTTTTTTTTTTTTAAACTCCGATTTTATATATTTCTCCGATTTTTTTTTTTTGTCTTGATCTGGGATTAGAAAATTAAAACATATGTGGGCTAAAAATATTTTGCATGTAAATGGCGGCGTTGTTATACGTGTGACATATATTTCCGACTTGTTGTACTACCACTTTGAATATGAAAGTATTCGGAGCGTATGTAAAGAATTGTTACTGAGATTACAGAATTACATGTCCAACTTGTTTTTTACTGTTCAAGTAATTTTCCTTCTTATCGTGCACTTAGACCTGCATGAATTCTGTGTCCTTCCTTCTCTGACAATTCACATAGCAAAGAACCTTGACGAGATGCTACTTCTTAAAACTAGTTCACTGATTTGGTTCAAATTAAGGTGGATGTTGTTTTGAAAAGTGTTGTTATCTTATTGAATGCATTCTTGGTGAATGACAGATACCCTTAATTACAGCCCCCATGAAGTTGAACAAAAGACCCCGCGAAGAGACGTCACTAAAAAGTTCATTTGGGACTGTTCATGTCAAAGATGATGGGTGTGGAAAGAAAAATGTATTCAGGTTTCGTGTACTACTGCCAAATGGCACTACCGTGGAGCTCAAAGTGATTGAGCTGCGCAAAGAGATGCCAATTGAGGAGTTCATAGGCATGGTCACAAGAGAATATTCTCTTCTAATCAACCAGAAGACGTCTTTGGGACAGAAGAGAAGAATCTATTGGGACTACCAGGACCTACATTTCACAGATACACAAGATAATAAGATAAGACTCAAAATTGATTTCCAGAAATTCTTGCCCAACATCTGGCACTTGCTCTGGCTGCATGTGAGATTTTGTCACCACAATTTGTTCTGGTTGTTTTTGTTTTATGTAATGATGTTATGACTTGTGTATTCTTATTGATGTAGGATGGATCCCTAGAGCCTGATGAATATGAGGTATATTTTAGTTTTGCAATTTTAATCATTATATTTTATAATAGTTGCTAAGGTGGTCTAGTTTATGGTCATAAAGTGCTTTTGTTGCTAACTTTTTCTTTCAGACTGATCATGTCATTGCATTGTTTGGCTGTGCAGGACATGTGGGATCTTACCCCAAATACTGATTTGTTAAAAGAGTTACCTGATGATTATACATGCGAAACTGCTCTGGCTGACCTAATAGTAAGCTTGTAATTTGTTTCTTTTTTTGTGATTAAGTTTAGTAATTTGATGCTAACGATTTATCTCTTTGTCAGGATAATTCCCTACAAGCTTTATGGTCCAATGGCACAGGAGAAAGACGATTAATTAGGTATTCATTGCATCATATGTTCTAAATGTTCCCTTATTTTGTGCATTATATCTTTTTCAATTGCATTACTTTAATGTGGCATTTTTCAGACTTCCCCTAATCTTCCTATTCGTCTAATCTTGATTAGTAATTGTCTTGTTTACAGTGTGCAAATGGAGCCTGCGAAAATTTCCATTTTTGATTCAGGTCCAGGAATGGATGGTGCTAATGGGAACATAGTCAAGTGGTACATATCATAAATTCTTGGGCAGTTATTTATGTTAGTTGTTAGAACTTTTCATTTTTTTTCAATATTTTAGTTTGAGCTATTTGTCCTCATTTTTTTTGTCGAAAAGATGTGGTGTATTTTACCCCCAATCTATTGCCTTTTCAATTTTCTTTGGTGCATGAAAGGTTCAAATGCGACAACTTTTTCTACATATTCACTAGCATTGTTCCTGTTTTTAGTATCAAAGAGAATATAGTTCTTATAAGAACAATAGAGGATTGCATCCTATTATTTGCATGACTGGGCAGGTTGGAGATTAGTGAATCACAAGCTTCTCAAGGGACCCTTGCGTGCTGAAAATGACTAGATTTATTTTCCTGTATCTATAGAAACTTGTGTTTCTATCAGTGACTATTTTGACGAATAACTATATCTGTAAATGGTTAACCAATTACTAACATATTCCTTATATTTTCATCTCCTCGTGTTTCAAAGTACTTTGGGTAAGAATTTTTCAACTTCAAGAACATTACTTCCTTAATTGGACTTCTCAAACTTCCTTGTGCAGCTAGCAGGGATAACACAATCATATAATTTGATGCGTATTATATATCTACTTATGGTTAATGTGCTCTCCCTGTCTTGTGGTTGTATTTTTTTAAATTATTTTCAAGGGGCAAAATGGGAGCATCTCTTCATCGCTTGGTGAGAGAAAAAGCAATAGGGGGTGAACCTCCATATCTAATGGTAGCAGCTTCCTGTCAATTATTATATTTTATTGAGTTTCTGAAAGTCCCACTTTTTTATTTGCATTTTTATTGTATCACAGCCTTTCTTTGGAATGTTTGGTTATGGTGGTCCTGTTGCGGCAATGTGTTTGGGAAGGTATAAGCTATGTGAACTGTTCATTTATACCCATAAAAAAGTGGGAGCATCTCACTCAGTGTTTTTCTTATTCTTTATTTCTTTGCTTCCTTTTTATTCTTTTTGAAACTCTACTGCAGGAGAGCTGTTGTTTCTTCAAAGACGAAGCAAAGCAACAAAGTATTTACGTTACACATGGAAAGAGAAGCACTAGTGAGTGCTTCCCACACGGAAAATTGCTGGAAGGTAATTGATCATTGCACCTTTTTTTCATTATGGGGTTTCCCTTTGCTCTCTTATAACTTATTATGATAAACTTTATCGTGTTTTCCTGCAGACCAAAGGAGGTGTTAGAGATCCTTTGAAAGATGAAAATGTGAACTCTCCACATGGAAGCTTCACAAAAGTAGGCTTCCCTTATCAGTCTTCCATAGACAGTTTAAATAAGCAAAGCTGTACTTACATGCCTTTCTGTGTTGTGAACTCTTTTGCATTATTGTTGTTTGTATCCATATATTGTTTTCTTCTTTTCCTGAACTCAGTGCTAGAGGGTTTGCCATTGTCATTACTACTATGCATTTATGACTTCTGATTTTTTATCTTGTTTTTGATCACTATGCATAGGATGCTTTTTTGAACTAAAACCCAATTGCTATTGGTTCTCATTTGACTGATAATGACCTTTAAAGTTGCTGACAGAAGTCAATGGGGGGTTGCATTAGCTTTATTTATCTGATCATTAACGCTAACAAGATTGAATGCATATCTTTTACTTGAGAGATTCTACCACATGCCTCTTATTCTTAAATTCTTCTTTTCTGTCGAATTAAGACGAGCGTTTTGTAGAGTTTGAAAAACCTTGGTTTTTTCATTTTCTGTTTATGTGCAATAATTAAAGTCCTATACTTCCATTATGAGAACATTTGATGTTCATTAATTCATTTTAATCATTGTTGATCTAGTGTTGTTTTTTTCTTGTCAGGTTGAAATTTTTGATCCCAAGCATAAAGTGACGAATCTGTACATAAAGCATTTGCTACGCAAATTGAAGGACATATACTTTCCCTACATCCAGGTTAATTGCCTTTATACAAAATATGGAATGTTATCGTTAGATGTATCTCTGGTGCTGGTACATTATATAAAACAATTTATTTCTTTCCCAAGTCATTAATTTGTTTGTTATACATTTCTTATAGCTTTTTCAATTATCCTCTTTGGTAAATACTTAAATCAAAGAATGTGTATTCATTAAATTATCTTTTCAAGATCAATGACCTAGGCATTCTTTTTCTATAGAATAATTCACTGATTTCTTTTCTGGCTAAACAGTGTGATGAAAAGTCAGGAAAGACGAGCAGACCCATTATATTTCAGGTGATTTTTAGGACTCTTTCCGTTTTGGGTATTTTTTCTCTATGATTTTTTTGACATTGAACATCTGAAATGAGTGCATCATCCTATGCTGTTCTGATAGTCTCTCTGTCCTGTAGTAAATTTTTCGTTGGATTCCTTGTGGCCATATCAAGTTTAGAATGACAGGGTTTGGGTTTTGTGAGTACCTTTGTAATCTTTTACCAAAAAAATGGCTCTTAGTTCCTTGTTGCAAGAAATAAACCTGGAAAGATTAGTCTTGTAGAAACATGGAAAAAAGCATTTTTAAATGATTTTAAGATGTGCTATAACTTAAAAATGCTTTCAGGAGATGGTTTCTTACTAAAGTTGAATCTCTAATACCTTGCATTACCACATAGTTTTACTCTTTATTCCTACTCACGAATGTTTTTGGTGCAAAAGTTTACCTTTTTCTTTGAGCAGTAAGAAGTTATGTAGATACTGATGTTATGATTTGATATTTTCTTTCTTGATTGTCGATATTCAGTTTTGGCATACATGATGACAAGAAACAAGGAGTGAGCATAACAGGCTGCAAACGGGGTTATATACCCATATAAATTTATTTTGCATTACATGGTTTCTCAATTACTGAATTGAGTTAAATGTCCACTACTGTTTTTCAGGGATGTAAACGTCAAGTTGAATTACTCAGTTTGTTTCAATACATGGTTCTTAGTTGCGGTTGTTTATTCAAAAACTGGTGTTGCATGCAGGTCAATGAGATAGATTTAGCTGGAATACAAGGCGGGGAAGTTGCCACAACAAACATGCACTCGTGTAATGGTCCCGATTTTATCGTGCAAGTTCAGTTTAGCATCACTCCAGATTCTTCTTTAATGGCTGGTCAAAGTAAGTATAAATTGTCTGGTCACTATGAAGTAGTTGTTTTCATGTTATGATATCATGTCTAATAACATTAGGAAATTCTTGTTCTTATAATGATGAGCTCTGATTAATGCTTCATCCAGATCAAAGAGTGTCTGCAACAGCAAATGCACGGCTGCAATGTGTTTACTTCCCCATAGTTGAGGTCTTTGCATAATCTTTCAGTTATTGGCATTAATATAGAAATTATATACTTGTGCTATGCATATGATATTTCTGAATTTGGTTGATTGCAGGGTATAGAAAGCATACAGAGGATACTTGATAAGTTAAACAAAGATCATTGTGGGATCAAAGAGAGCTTTGAAAGCTTCAGTCGTGTATCCGTTCGAAGGTTGGGCCGTCTCCTGCCAGACATTCGCTGGGTTAGTTGAAGATGTCTTAATTCTCATTTTGTTTGGAAAGCTTATACAGGATATCTTACTTTAAAGAATAAGGTCTGCTACATTGGCCCGCCTTCTTTTTATTTGTCACACAGAGATGAAAGTAATGTATTTCGTCCAAGGAGTCATATTATGATAACTGAATCTGACCAAAATTACTACTGATGTAATACTTCAGAGACGTATCTTATTTTTCCAAATGAACTTCAATTTGAATTTGGTGAGGAATGCGGCTGACAGTTCCTATGCGACAGGGTTTGCTTCCTTTTATGGAGCCGAAACAGAAAATAGGTGAGAAAGCTCAGAGTCTAAAGAGACTCTCCTCTAGAGTGAAATGCTTCATAGGTAAATTGCTCTGCATATTTTGATATATATGGTACCAAATCTATTATAATTATATAATACATGTATATGTATGATATATGATGCATACTTACCAAGCAGTGGTTTTGGCTGCAGATACTGATGCTGGGTTCAATCCAACACCTCATAAGGTATGATGTTCTACTCACCCAGCATTAGGGCAATATAGTATCTTGAAACTTAATTGGGTTTATTTTGGACTTATTTCTATTATGCATATCTAATAATAAATTCTAAAAGTTATCATATCTCTTGCAAAATTCAGTATTCAGTTTTCATCATCATATAAGGAATATATTGTGATTCTAACAATTATTGATTATATTACATAGATAATAAATTTAAAGTATAATCATATCGGAACTCCATGTTTTGATTATTCATTCTCTGATATGAACATATCTATGTGTACACATGTATATTTAAAAATAACTTCTGATTTTGATACCTAATCCTTTTAGCCTGATTTTTGAAGGCTCTTTTATGTTACTCAGTTTTCTGCAACCTTAATTGTTATGTCTCACCCCATTTTTTTATATGTTTCAGACGGATTTAGCCCACCATCACCCATACACCAAGGCTCTAAAGAACTTTGGCAAGAGATCAGATGATGATAAAAAAGGTAGTTGATATCCAATTTTTCTTGGTGAAATATTTTTTTTTTCCAGAAAAATATTTACAGTCAATAGTTTTGTGCTATGTTTGCATGTGTGAGACTTTCTTATTTATATGTAGAGGTGCAAGTTAAAATCTCCAGAGATGGAAAGATTTTGACTTTCGCTCAGCTACAGACGCTGTATAATGATTGGATTATGGAAATGCATGATCGTTATGATGGGGAAATTGATGATGGCCTGGATGAACCCACAATTGTTTTTTCTTCAAAGAATAAAAAGCTCGATCTAAAATCCAATGGTAAGTTTATGAAAAACAATGTTGTCAATTCTGTAATCCTCCATTTTAGTTTTATATGTTATGATATTATTGATATATCATCTCTGTGCTCTGCATAAAAATCTAGTTGCTGTGGATTCAGTTTCCACGTTCTTGTAGTGGCTATGTTACCAACTAATGTGATGATTATCTGGAACATTCTAGTTCTGAGGGTTCATAAAGAGATCCAGAGGAAAGGAAAATGTTGGAAAGCTGGTCTGAACATCAAAGTTTTAAAGGGAGCATGTGCTGGATGCCATAACAACAATGTATATGCCACACTGGAGTATATAATCCTGGAAGGGCTTCCAGGGGATTGTTCTGGTAAGTGCATTTTATTATCTGGGTGATTTGTTTTAAGTACTATCAAAGAGATTCACTGGTGAAGCAATGAACTATGATCATAATGAACTGCTATCATCAATATCTTAGTCAACTGCTTTGACAATATCGAAACTGTGTCGTGTATCTACTTCATTGAACTATTTTTTGTTGACAGTATACTTCGTTGTCTATTGAGTGAATGTTTCTTAAGACATTAGCTCTTCTTCTTTATACTCTTTCTTCATATTTCTATTCTCGTCATTTAATGATTATCTTTATCAAATCAGGTGAGGCTCGACTAATTTGCAGGTAGGTGATTTCAAATATATCTGAATGAAATAATTAATACTTTTCTGTACATTTCTGGCTGAAATAGGATTTTAAGCAGTTCCTTATCTTCTGACTTTCCTTCTGATAATAGGCCACTTGGTCTTCCGGAAGAAAAAGCATGCCATCTTTTGGATAGGGAGGGTCACATCACTATTAACATTAATGACTCTTATGTGTTTCCAATAAGAATAATTGATTCTAATAAGGTTAGGCATGTATTTGAATGTTGTTCACATTGCGATTTTTAATTTCTTTAGTAGTACGAAATTTTATGAAGTTGTCATGCAGTGCTTGCCCGTTGATGACATTGAATGGAAAACAAAGGTTCATGCATTCAATCAGAAATTGCCAGCTGCCATCGACTTGTTAAGTGATGCTGATTGCCAAGAATTGGAGATTGATGGGGTTAGCTATGAAATTGTTTTACGTATATGCAGATTTAAATGAGCTTTGTCTTTTCCTCTCATGATTTACAAAGACACTGACATACCATATCTTAATTTACTTGCATATGACATTTGAACCTTTCTATCTCATGTTGTTAGATCCATTAAAGTGGCAATTTACGCAGGGCATAAGTCCTCAACCCTCACAACAAGGAGAGTTGTGCTGCTCTTTTTGTGGTAGATTAAGTTTATGGGAAATTTTTTGGTTTAGCCACTTGACATCTCAAGTAATGATAATTGATGTTGAGTAACTATGTGATCAATGTTGTCAAATATCTGCCACTGCGCCGCCATGGTAGATGGCCTCTGTCATGCTATGGCATCTCATTTTCCCGTGGCAGCGTCTGGTGGGCCGTGGCGCGCCGTTTGGTCCATGGCGCCCCACATGGGCTTACCGCAACCCAACCCAACCCATTTACCCGCAACCCGACCAATTAACCATTTAAATTAGAAACTAGGGTTTAGTTGTTTCTTCCAGATTTTTGAATTGCGTCCAGTTCACTATTCATCATCGTCCCATAACAATTGTCACTCCTCTTCGTCGACCCACTCCGCCGGGCTACCGCTGCTCTGGCGACCCCATTTTTTCACGAAGAAATTTGTTTTTTCTTAATAAAATCTAGTTCTATTTTTACATAAAATTATATTTGGGATACAACCATGAATTTGTTTATTTTTCGATTTTAAGAAGTATTTAGTTCTTCGATTTTAACTTAATTATATACATACATACAAGAAATGCAGCAGTATATACATTTATATGTACATGATGTCATTTGGGGAAGATTTAATTAATTGTCTTGTCAAACATGTGGG
>JAYDZE010536349.1:24890-51619 GCA_034509125.1 Monilaria moniliformis
TGCAGCAGTATATACATTTATATGTACATGATGTCATTTGGGGAAGATTTAATTAATTGTCTTGTCAAACATGTGGGTTTGCAAAGAGAAACTGATGAAATTACAATTTGAAAGGTCTTGCGTTTTTTTTTTTCTTTCTTTTCTGATACTATATTGTTGTATTTTGATATTAGTTGCATTATTCATTTTTCTTTTTGGATTTAGAGAATAATTGCAATAATGTCTACAGAAGAACCTTCTTCAATGGCTATTATTGTTCTTGGCAGTGGTTGGTTTTAGTACTTCTACTATTAATAGAACTGACTATGTTGAGATTGATGAGGATCGAGGAGGATTCGAATTTAGACATATCATGTATTACTTTATTACTTTATACTTTAATTATGGTAAGATTTGAATTATGAGACATATTATGTCATGGTTTACGCAATTATTTATGGACCGCCATATCCCCCATGCCGACCACCATAAGCCATTGCCAAGGGCGGGGAGAGGCTGACATAGTTTTGTCCTCACAATATCTTTCTCTCTCCGTCTCTAATTGGTTGACAACATAAGTGTTCATTAATGCATGTTTTACTATATTTTTCGCCATTAATATGTCGGCATGAGTACTATAAAATTTATTTATATCTTTGCATTTATATCTATGCATTTATGCCTCTATATTCATACCTATGTATTTATACTTGATTGAACATTTACAAATCTGCATTTATATCTATGTATTTACACCTCTGCATTTATACATGCATTTATCCCCATTTATTTATGCATTTATCCTTATTTAAATATCTGCTACAATAGTAGTGCGCCCCGATTCGTGGGATGCCGGGTTTTTGCCTAATTGCCCCTAACAACACTGGTATGTGATGCTAGTTTGCTAAAAAGAGAGAAACCTGTTTATGTTCAGCTAGGATATTGAAAAGTCTCATGATTTTACATCTTTTATATAGCTTCTTGGTTTTACATTCCAACTATGTCTCACCTCATTAATGCATTAAATTAACATGAGAATCTTTATAGTCTTACCCTTTTAAAAATAGAACATTAATCTTTCCTTTTAACAGGGATTGCCTATTTTACTAGAAACCGGAGATCGTCTTCCTGAAAACATTATTGCTGTTGTACGTCCATATTCTTTTAAGAACAAAAATAGCTCTAAGAGATTGGACCAAAAGTTCATTGCTAGAGATAAGCATGAAATGATTCTAGAAATTGTCAAACATAGAGCTAGTGACTGTGATGCTGGAATTATGGAGCATGCTTATTCGGTGAGGCTTCCACCTGAATCCCATAAGGGGCTTCATGGTTTATATATTTTTCCAATGAGCACGAAACAGCACCAGCTATGTAAGGAACCTGGCATCTTAATGTGTTCATTCTCACTGGTAACTGACTTTCTCAAGCTATGTTAAAATGAAATTGCCAATCTTATCTGCTCTGATTTGGTGCTCATTTCTTTTATCAGAAAGATATCAAGGATATTAAACTTGAACATAAGGTGCAAGTTCGGGTGCCATATGGAATAGGCAGATGGGAAGTCTTAAATCATGATGTAAACAGTGTAAGGTAGGCGAGGTACTCATATGACGTTAATATATTATGAATTGATATCTTGTTTTTCTTTATTATGTCTAGATCATCATTTTCACTTGCACAAAGAGCATCTCTTACCTTTGCTCGTTGAACAAAAATTTAAGAACTATAAATGTAGTTATAACTGTCATTTTGGCATGTTTGCTGTAGTTCATGGTGGTGTCTTGTATTTAGGGCAATATTTTTTTCCCTTATATTAATCCCTATATCCTTAATCTTACCTCTGCATTTTCACTTGATATGTTTTATATACTTACTCTGCAATTTGCACTGTGCTTCTTCCTAATGTATTTTCGTGAATCTAATGATCAATGTGGTAGAGCTAATCAATGTTGTCAAAAGCGCGCCCGGGGCGCGGGGCGCATGGGGCTCGGCTGCAGTCGCCCCAAGGTGGCTGGGGCGCACCATATCCAGGGGGTGGCACGGCAGGGGCGCACGGTGCGCAGTTGGGGGCTGCTTTGGGCGCAGCAGGTTTTTTTAAAGAAAACCTTTCAGTTTCCTTTTATTTTCAAATTCCATTTTTCAAAAAACCTAAAGACTTTTCACATTCTTTGTTTAAAAGACCTTTTAAACTTTTCAGATTATTTTTTATACAAAAAGTCTTCAAACCAGCGGCCCTTCTCCTATTCCAAAGAAATTCATTCTCGGTTTCTTCCCTCTTCTTCATTTATTTCTCCTCTTCTCAATTAATTCTTTATTCTTCATTCTGCTTTTCTTTATTTTTTTTTCCCAGTCAAGCAAATTCTTTCTTCTTCTTTGTTCAGTTCGTTTTACACATGGCATGCCCCGATTCGTGGGGTGCGCGCCCCGGAATTTTTCCTAATCTCCCCGGTGCGCCCCGCGCTCCTAGCAACACTGGAGCTAATTTTAGATTTGGTGCAAAAGTAATGTGTTGAACTATAATAACATCTATTTGTGTAACAGAACTACTGCAGAGTATAATTTTAACTTTCAGTAAATGAAGAAAACTAGAACCTTTAATCTACCTCCAATTTGATTTGACGTCTGTATTGTTTTTGGACAGGGTGGGTTCATGTTTCAGAACTCTCTCTATAGTTTGCCATGATAAACACAAGAAACACATCAGATTTACAAGTGTTCCAAACTTGGTCATCAAGCTTATCTCGAATGGCAGAACTCTTGCTCAAGTATGCAGTAAGAGAGTGGAGATTACACCAGACAAGTTAACTATGAAAATTAAGGTAGTTTTAAAGTTCCTTCTGATGTGTCTGTACGTTGATGCCTACTCATAAGCTCTTAATTCTGTAGGATATTTCCATTTCAAGCAGTGAATTAGATCATATCCGGCCAAAGTATGAAGCAAGGTTACACATAAGCACACCAGATGAAGCATTTTCAGTTGCTTTACCATGTCGAGGTATCACTATTTTCGGTTTTTCTAGGTCTGGATTCAATGTTTCAAAGTATTGATATGAATATGTGAAGTAAAACGTCTCCTTCTGTTTATTATGTATTATTAATTTCTTACTGGAGCACCTTTCTCTGGACAGTTATACCCGCAACTCCGAAAAAGATCACTGTGCATCCAACTGAACTACGAAAACAGTTACTTCCTGGCCAGATTATTGAGGAACTTGCTTTAGAAGTACGCCTGTCATCACTATCCTTTTCCACGGCTTGCTCTTTACATTGTCATGTTCGGTTTCCTTGAGTTTCGAGTTGGTGGCTAACTACTAACATCATATGGATTGCTTCCACTGTTAAGCTGATTGAAAATTTCATCATGTTGCAGGTGTTTGATGGATATGGCAACCATGTAAAAGAAAATGAAATCATTTTGCTAAGATTAGATGGGTTGTGCATTCAAGATGGAAGTGGAGTTACCCATGGTATTGTTATGGAGAGTAAAAAGGTCTGCTAACTGGTTTTAAAGGGCTGCTTGAATGTCAAATATCAACTACCCTTTTCAGAGTCAATTGCTTTATTACTATAACCTACGTGAACATTGAATAATTTGAAAATCGCGGCATTAGTTTCACAAATGACTAGGTCAATATAAATTGTTTGGCATTGGCATAAATGCTGAACTGAATTCCGAACAAATAACTGTATATCTGGTTGAAAAAACATGAGATTGTTTTGGATTAAGGTTGTTTAAGTTAAGCTCATTGAGGCTAAAAGGTGGAGATTCAGATTTATCATAGACAACTTTATATGGTCGAAACATTTTAACCCTATCACAATGTTTCTTCACTACCTGCAAATTGACCTAAAAAGGACATAGTGTATTAGTAAGTTATAATAGTTTATTTCTTCTGCCCTGCCCTACTCTTGTTACCTTCTTATCTCTCTTTTTTGGTTTTCATACTTTTGACCTCTTTGACTGATAGGTGGATGCTAATGGCCGTGTTGATCTGAGCAATGTTCTTAAAGTTACCAGGGGATATGGCAAAAGAGGTCGGAACCTGTCTGTTTTATAAAATCCCAGTAGACTCGCTGTCTATGCAAGTCATGTTCAATCATTATACGCATCTTCATGTAGATATTGCACATCCATTTGTAGTGAAATATAGTCCAGTTCATATCCATTTTCCCTTAACAAACCTACCTGAAATCCACTTATATATAACTCGTAGAGTGGTCCAGAGGCAAAGATAGATTGGTCATTTCAACTGCAAGCCACATTTATGTGAAATAAATGTGTTTCTAATGTGAGATTAGGAATTGAATTCCATGCTTGTAATTATCCTCCTAGACAATAACATTAACAACAACACATGAAAAATGAAAAGACTTAGCTGATTTCTTATGGCTTTCTCCGATGAACTCTTATATAAGTTTAGTTTTGTTTTCTATTTTAGAAATGCATATTTCCTCATTCTATGTAGTTAGGGAAGGGTATTATGAATTCCCCACCTTATATAGGGATTTAACCAGCTAGACTTCATTTTATAATTTAATAGAAACAGTAATAGCTGTTTTCTACATTAGTATCAGTTCATCTTTTTATATTTAATTATTTCATATGGGTACAGCAGAAAAACATAGTGAAACTGGATTTCTTTTCTTTACTTGTTCATTGACTTTCAAACAAACTAGTTTGTTCTGGCAGTAATCGTTGCTTTTTTTTTTGTTGGTATGAAGTTATGCTTAGTGTAATGTCTAAAGACGAAGTTATTTTTGAGCTGCGGTTTCAGACAGAAATAAGAGAGCTACGAGCTGTGCAAAAGGTTTGCATCTTTTTTGTCTGAGGCTGCTTTGTATTTTGGCTAGTATAGAAGAGGAAGGAAAATGGAAAATATCATTAACTCAATGCTTCTATCTCTCTAAGATACATATACATAATATCTTTGCTTCTATACATTAACTTTTCTTGGTAGCAGGTTTTCATGAACTGTGAAGCAGGTTCCCTGTTAAAGAATGTCGCATTTGAGATTATTGATTCTGAAGGAGAGGTTGATGAAAGGATCCATGATGACTATAAACTTGGGCAATCTCATACGCTGGCAATCAAGTGCAGATCATTTTGCATTGATGAGTCTGTGAAATACAGGTTCCTCTATGGATGTTGCACGGTTCCCTTTATTCCTCTCCCTCATAACACAGGAGTTGTCTTCTTTGAAGCTGTGCATTCTCGTTATCCGGAACTAAAGTTTGCCATAAAGGTTGAAGTAACTCCAGAAAGTATTTCCCTGCTCAATATGGACTGGTACTGACACAATTATATACTAAATGCAGGTTTATGTTGAGAAGACCCGGCAAGAGAATCGTGATAGTGTGAGAAATCATGAGGATATAGGGAATCATATACATCAGCCCACATGTTTGTCTGAAAATGAAGCAGTTCTTCAGAATGGAAATTCAGATATACTGCAGAGTCAGGTGGCAGCTCAAGTGTCTGAAAAACTGTCTAATTCTGCATTGATTGGCAAAAAGGTAATCTTATAACTGCTTTTACTTTAAATGAATAAATTATTCTATTTTTGCATTGATTTCTGAAGAAGTTATTCTCTAGTTTAACTTGGTTTCGTATTGTACTTGATGCTTTAATTAGGTTCATCTTGAGAAACAACAGCAAGAGAAACTTGACAGTGCCATGAATCCCGAGGATGTAGGAAATCCAATACTTTCAACCTTAATATCATCTGAACACGAACAGAACCTCCCTATCTCACCTTCCTTGAGGGTATCAGACGTGATGAATGAGATCTTTTCTCCACGTAGTTCTGGGAATTCCATACCATCAACCTCAAGATCATCTGAACATGGGCTGAACCTTCCCGTCTCACCTTCCTTGAGGGTATCACAAGTGATGAACGAGACCTTTTCTCCGCATAGTTCAGGTTATCCCGCAATATCAACCCCAAGATCATCTGAACAAGGATTGCTCCCGGTCTCGCCTTCCTTGAGGGTACCGCAAGTGAAGAACGAGATCTTATGTCCTCATAGTTCAAAGGGATGTGTATCGCTCATCAGTTATTCACCCCCTTTAAAGACTCCGAAATTCGATACACACACTCAAAGTGGAAGTTCAATTATATTATGTAGTAAGGTTGTAGCTTCTGCTTCTCGCAATCTTAACTAAATGGTCTGTTTCTTCATTGATTTGCCCAGAAGTAAACTCATACTTGCCTTTTCCTTTCGAATTAACTAGAACCCACAACTCATGCTCACTAGCATGCTCAGAGTGAAAAATGCTGCTTGTTCTATATGGTTCATGGAACTGATAAATGGCTTCAGAAGGATTATTAAATATTTCTCATTCTAATTGCTTACTTTATTTTCATGCATTTTCTTTCTCAGGAAAATTGTTCAGAGCAGGAGCTAGAGGATGATCTTCTTAACACTGCAATTCAAGCGTCAAGTCATGAGAGGAACTTAGAGAGACAACGGTTGACTCTGTTACAAATCCAGCTAGAAATATCACGGTTACAAGGTTTTCTGATACTCTTTTAGTTATTTTCCATGACTGATAACTTTATCCATGCTTATTATTTTCAATATTATATTGTCCAAGTAAATTGGGAATCTTTGTCTCCTAACTATATTTACTTCGAATAAATAGCATATAGCATTTACTAAGAGGCACTTCAGTCCATCTTTCCTTTTCTTTTTGTGTACTG
Organism: Monilaria moniliformis; assembly: GCA_034509125.1. Lineage (NCBI taxonomy): Eukaryota > Viridiplantae > Streptophyta > Magnoliopsida > Caryophyllales > Aizoaceae > Monilaria > Monilaria moniliformis. The sequence continues at coordinate 31,574 of JAYDZE010536349.1, forward strand.
TTTGTAGAAGAAATGCTTACTTATATTCAATTTCCAATATGTGAATTAGTAAAGTAGAATAAGAAAAAACTTACTTATATCCAATCTCCATTGGCTTTCTCCTACTTCCTGCTGAAGTTCCTTATTAGTTTCTTGCCAGTAATTTTAAAGGCATTTTACTCTTTATCTTTGCAGTATATAATGAGTTCCTTAATTGATTGCCTACATTACTCATGCAGCTGTGATAGCTCCTGATCTTGATACCAATTCATTGAACTTATGTGGCCTACACTCGACCCTGCAACAAATCAAAAGCAGAAGTCGGTCAGCAGCTGCTGTAATCTGCAAAATGCCCGAAGAAGATCTAACGCATCAAGGCATTGTGGGCATTGTGGCACTTGTAGGAACAGTTGAAAGCATTGAGCTTAGCAGGTTGCTTCCTATTCATCTCCTGAAGTTAATAACGCCTTGTAGAGGACAAATTCAGCAACACTGAAGTTGCATTTTCTTGATGTAGGATGTTGGCACAATATCTCGGTGAGGATCAAATGCTTGCAATGGTTTGCAGAAACTATGCAGCCGCACAATCTCTAGAGGCCAACACGCTTCACAAGTTGGCCGGCTACAACGCATTTTGCCTTGAGGACATCAGGTTTGCCAAGATGATTTTGTTAGAAAGTTTTCCTAGTATCATTGTCTTTTGTCTCCATTTGGTTCTAAAATGCTAATACATCAACAGGCCAAGATCCAAGGAGCCAAGCAGTGATCCTCAAGAGCTTCTACCATTGCCGGATCCCACCTTGCCAAATGGCAGCGCCCCTCATGGTTTCCTGGGCTATGCAGTCAACTTGATCAGCATAGAACCAAACTATCTACAATGGAGAACCACGAGCGGCCATGGCCTCCGAGAAACACTATTTCATCGCCTTTTTGGTAAGCTTCAAGTCTATAAAGACAGGGACTGCATGATGGCAGCAGCCCAATCTTGCATGAAGGCTGGAGCTGTCTCGTTGGATGGAGGTATCCTGAGTGGGAATGGACTCATCTCTCTAGGCCATTGGTATGCATACGCCATAATCTTATCTTTTTATTTCACTCCTAGCAGCATATCTATAAACTTGAATCTAATTTCTGCAAAATAGATTTTACATTTGATTATGCTAATATCTTAAAGAATTCAGGGAACCACAAATCTTGTTTCCGGTGATGAAGAAAGCAACCAGTCCAGAGAGTTTGAGAAAGTTGGCAACAAAAGAGATGGAGCTCGCGAAGATACAGCAGCGCATGGATGAGGAAGAAGACGTGTTTCGGCGATGTATCGAGAAGTTTTCCATCTGCCGAGAAAAGTACCGCAGCTACACGTCTCCGAGTCAGAGTCAGAGAGGAGCAGAGTAGCTTCCCATGTTAAAACCAGCTCCATTTTTTATGGTGGTTGCATATTCTTGTTATATATTTAGCTTTATATTGGGAGTGGGAGGTGTTCCGTATATAGGTGATTTTCTCCATTACTGGATCTTTAAAGCAATGATAAGATGTGATGTTTTTTGTGAACATGGAGACGAAAAAAAAAATTGGAGTTTAATCTTAGGGTTTAGGTTTTTATTTACTATTTTCATTTCCAAGCTTCTTCATTATTACACAATTTGCGAAAACCATAGTTCATTGAATCTGCGTGCTCATGATTTGTTGTGTTGGTTTTGCTAAAATAAAATTCCACATAATCCTGTCTCCTCTCCACCTTCCCCTTCTTTCTTTGTCCATCGTCTCTGTTCTCTCTCTCTCTCTCAACCCCAGCATCTTCCACCTTCACCACCCAACGCGCCCTGCTTCATTCTTCTCCTCCCTCGGCCAATCGAAGAGTTGTTGGCGCCTCTACTGTATCTGGCGGAAATAAGCGGCGCCCAAACACCCGTCCTTCACTTCTCCCTTCAGCGAGAAGCCGCCTCCGTGCTTCCCTCTCTTGGCCCTGGCCGGCGTCGCCGCCTCTCCCTCTCCTCCGACGAAATCGGCCACCTAACAATATTTTATGTGCGCTAAAGCCCTACTAAATACAAAAAGAAATCGAGCGTTGCGTTTAGAAAAAAGCCTCTTTTCTTTTCTTTTTACCCTTTACAATTTTGTTTCTGTGAAAGACCAAATCAATTAATTTTCTTGTTTATTTTATTTCGATGATCTTATAGTTACGGGTCAATTTGATTTGCCCCAGTTGTATCCTACCGGGTTCTACACGCTCCAACAACTACGAACTCATTCCAAGGGATCTTTTATCTCCTTTTAGCTGGACTTTTTTGATTGGAAATTCCAAAGCAGTGAGTTGTTGGAAATCAGCTGCATCCGTATTGCATATTAACTGTTTGTGTTTTTGCCCAGGAGGAATTTTCTTTTGATTCTATAATTTATCGAATGGAAGATTCAAACCCAGGTAAATTTGCTGCTTATGCAATCAGCTCATGTTCTATGTTTTATGTCAATCACTCAAAACTTGATCTTTGCTCGAAAATCATCATGATGAATTTTGCCTGGTTTTATAGATATACCGCTGCCACTAGATAAATTATCCCTGAAATTTATCGAGAAAGATAGTTTATCAAGTTCTGATGCCAAGTAAGTCTACATATGTTTAGTCATATCCGATTCTTGAAATTAGAAAGTTCAAATTGTGACTTCGAATGAGGAATATTTTTTGGCTTTCTCTCAATACAGGGGGAAGATTTATGTTGTTTTGGTTTCAACTGGAAGTTTCAATCCTCCTACATACATGCACTTGCGTTGTTTTGGTGAGACCTTTGCTTTTTATCTCTTCTAAGTGTGTGTGTGTGTAGATATTATTGATGATTAAATTTAGGTTGTGAATAATTGTCTTACACAATTGTGTTGTTTAGATCTGTGGAATGCGAGATACATGAATATAATGTCGAAATTAGTTGTCCATCTACGTTGAATTTGCCTCTCCAATGTGCTGGTCTATTGACTACTGTCTTAATTCCCAGAGTTGGCTAGAGATGCTGTAAATTCTCAAGGGTTTTGTGTCGTTGGAGGTTACATGTCACCTGTAAACGATTCTTACAAGAAGAAGGTACTTAGGATACTATGATTATGCTATATATTGTCTGTAGCCAGAGTTATGTATGATATCTGCTCTATGATTTGGTTAGAAGCAATAAACGTGGGATTGATTTTCATGAAAATAGTGTCTGCGTTCTTGAGAGGCTTGAATTTAGTCAAGGAAAAATGATATGCGATCCTTAGCAAACTGTCATCACTCTGACGGAATATTATTTTCCCAATTCAATTCTTTGTTGAGTCATGGTAATTGCCTCACGTTTAGGATTTATTGCATGGTATAGAAGCTTTTTTCATATCTAATGATATATTTGGGAGGTGTGCAAGTTACTTTTCCTTTTATAACATTTTTGTATTTGCTTTCTTAGGGTCTTATCTGTGCAAAGCATCGTATTGCTATGTGTAATCTTGCTTGCAGAAGCTCTGATTTTCTTATGGTGGATCCATGGGAGGTCTGCTTTTCTCTCTCTCTCTCTCTAAACACTTTTATGACCAGACGCTCATGTCAGAACAAACTTGGCCTATACTAATGCTGTTGATATCTCTACAAATTTCTTAAGTTCATAAGCTACCATCATTCCACCAGGCCACTGTTTTAATTATGCATGTCGGATTGATGAACAGGCAAGTCAGAGCATGTACCAACGCACATTGACAATTCTGTCTAGAGTTAGGTCTTCATTATGTGAGAGAGGAATTGTATCCGGTGGTAAGGTTTATGAAGCTACTCACTACTGCAAATGCTGCCTTTTTTAGTTAGTAACAAGCTCACGAGTTCTCTCTTTTCGTCGTAGAGTTGCTTAAAGTCATGCTCGTATGTGGTTCTGATCTCTTAGAATCGTTCGCTATTCCTGGGTTCTGGATCCGTGAGCAGGTAAAGTCTAATTTCTTTTTTTTAGAAAAAAAGGTCAAGTCTAATTCTTACTAGTATTAATTGTAACCATTTAACAAAAGAATTCTCTTAATAGTATGAGTTAATTGGTTGCTAAAGTTTCATTGATTGCTCTGGTATAAATATTTTTATAGGTCAAGAGTATTTGTAGGGACTTTGGATTGGTTTGTATAAGGAGAGGGGGCCAAGATGTTGAGCATATCATATCTAAGGATGATATTTTGGATGAATACAAGGTACTCCTTTCTCAACTGCATGTACATATTTGATGTTGCATTTGTTGATCTATCCTGCTCTGAAAATGAACACCGTAACTTCCTTGACTCCTTGAACATCGACTCTCTGTTTTGCAGAATAATATCACAGTCGTGGATGAAGTGGTACAGAATGGGATCAGTTCGACTGGATTGAGGTAAGAACAATATTCAGTGCCCCTATATAGACGTATTAGGCTGAATCTGACGAAATGATGTAGAAATATACCCTGCATTTTTCGATTCTCCGTTCCAGGGATTGCATTTCGAGAGGATTATCAGTCAAGTATTTGACAGGAGATGAAGTTATTGAGTATATCAAACACAATGGGTTATACGTTGAACAAAACGAAGACGATTCAAGTGAGTAATAACAGCACTGCTTTCTTATGCTGGAAATGAAGTGCGTGGTTGAAGCTGTATCTTAGCCTTCATCTCATCTCTTAAATAATTTTAGAGTTTTGTAGAAATATGTAAATGAACAAATTATATTCACGAAGATGATCATGTTCAGAACTCAGCCAAATTTCTGGGGAATAGATGATATTAAAGCTGTCAAATAGTCATCCAACTCTATATAGTGTTTTGATGTTATCACCCACGCAATGCGTGGGACCATTTTATATGTCATTGATATAAATAAATTTATAATGTATAAACTAATATAGATGAAATATATGAAGAGCTTGATCAGATAAAAAGAGTATGTATACATCAAAGTCAACAGAAAACATAAAAGCTTTATTATATACATATTTTAGAATACTTTATGCATATGAACTGTGAATTGTAGATATATAGTAAAAAAATTGGTCACGCCAAATAATGTGGCAATGAATAATACACATTCCTAAAGAAACATTAATGAATTTTATAATAAAACAATTATACAAAGAAACATTAATGAAAGATGAAAGCAAGGCAACTCCAGTCTCACACTATCCCTACCGCCTGTGAGATGTAATTCTGCAACGTGATTTGTCGGAGAAACCGTCGTTGTCAGTTGTCACCGGAGATTTTTTTTGTTGCAAAATAAATACATATGGCAGAAAAATGTTAGCTATTAAAATTCAAAAGTGATAAACAGATGTGCTGAGTATCTGGTGAAGGATTTGGGGATGGGGGTGGATGTCGAGGGGGAGGGGGTGGTGGTGCTGACCAGAGCTGCGTTGTCGAAGCAGCTGTTTTCCGGTATGGCGGCGAACGGGGACGGGAAGATGGGGATGCAGGGGGTTGTGATAGTGATAGAGAGGATCAACGGCATGGGAGGTTAGTGATTGGTGCTTAGTTACATTGTATGTCTGTTGATTGAAGCAATGAGGTTGAATTTGAAGCTCATTTTTTGGTGTTGATGGTGATCTTGCTTTCTGATTTGATAGGTGCACATTTGAGTTCAATCTGATATATCTTGCTCAAGACTCAAGAGAGATGAATCATTGATTACATATAATTAACAAATCAAAAGTACAACAATCAGTTTAGTTTTACTCGATATTACTGTACTATTTTTTATTCTAGTTGAACTTACATGTAGAAGAGATGGATGGAGGAAGGAAGATTGGGAAGTAGGTACATAGATGTTTCAAGCAATATCAAAGGAGAAGACAGGTTCATGCAATAGTAATCTCAGTGCTCCTGGCATTGTTATGATGGAGCAAGGATACAGAATCAGTTGCACCTGTAAACCAACTCTCTTCCTCATTTCCTGTGATTTGGGTTGATTGTGATGATGACGGATGCTGTGATATCTGCAGACACTCTACCTCACCTTCCAACATTTTCATCACCTTTTTCATTGATGGAGAACGCAACTATTGTCACCTTCTGAGCACTCTCATTCTCCTCCCTCATCACCATTGTTTTCCTCGGCCTTTTCCATTTCAATCTCCCTAGCTTGGGTAAAGTGGTCATATATGGAATATGGGACATACTTTGTAGAATCATCATTGTTTCCCCTCAACCCTGTGTTTAAGCCCACCATTTCCATCAACAGGATCCCTAAACTATACACATCAGCCTTGGAAGAGACTCTGCCAATACTTGTGTTGATGAGTTCAGGAGCAACATAACTTTTCTAGCCCGAAATCAGATATTTTTGGAACAAAGTTATCATCAAGAAGTATATTGTAAGGTTTAATGTCAAAATGTAAGATCTGGATATCACAACCATGGTGCAAATACTCAAAAGCTTTCGGACCACTCCAATTGCAATCTTATATTTGTTGTCCCAATCCAAGGAACATGTTTTTTCTTTGTTGAAGATGTACTTATCTAGGGAACCATATGGCGTGACATCAAATATGAGGACGTGCTTGGATACTTGAGCACATATCCAACTAGTTTAACAACATTGACCTGGACCTGGTGGAGCCTCCCAATCGCTGCACTTTCATTCATGAAGTCTGGCCCATTTGTTGTGGCCTTTACCGGTAGTTTGACTGCCACATGATGGCCACTTGGAAGCTTTCCTTTGTAAACAGAACGAAAACCTCCTTGACCTTGCTTTTCTCGAAAACCTCTAGTCATCATCTTTATGTCTGAATAGGAGTACCTGAGAATCTCACTATAAAGCTAACAACAGAGTATCTCAATGTCTATGGCATGCTATATACACGCCGTTTCAGATTTGGCTAGTTGTTTTTATTAACAAAAAATAAATCGTTACAGTTTGGAAGTTTCTTACAAGAAGCCAATAGGAGTTGCAAAACCCAATGATTATCTTTGCTCGAACGCTTACACAAAAATCCCCGCTCCTATTCAATATATTGCAGTGACTGATAATCTTCAACATCTTGATGATTGTAACTTAAACTAAACAATAACGTGAAGTCATTCAAAACACATTGTTTTTGCTCTACTGAAAAATCTTTACTATTCTTTGTTATCATGTATCAAAATTTACAAGTTAGATAATAAAGGCTCAGCCACTACCCTCGCTGATCGAACTCCTAGCTTGTGTCTTTTTGTTGCCATTTTCAGCCTTCATTTATGTTTGTCAATCAGGTCGATTCAAGTTTTAGGATATGGTTCTCTAGTTTTTTTCCCTTCTTCATGTTAGGTCATTTAATACTATGACATCACTACGATCCAAAGTTCAGTCAATAATGATGTTTCTATCTTGTACCTATCTCTAATATGAGGATCTGAATCAGGTGAACATATTGACTCACGCGACTGAGGTGAGACCCACCTCATGGCAAAGAAAAAAGATTGATGAATTAAGGAGGGGATCTGAATTCGAAGATTTAGACAAGTTAGTGAACAAGGAAATAAATTAACTGAATCGCTTCAGAATGGCAGAATCCCAGAGGATCATACATGCAATGGGAACTCTTTGCCGCTGGAAAATCAAATTGATCAAAGAGCAACAGTTAGTGACCTTCATGAGGACATGGCGATAGAACTCAGCTCGTTACTTGAAAACCCTAGTTTAGAGGCGTGCTTTTCATATGGTTATCTGGATATTGGAAAAACAAGTGACAACCACGACATAGACAGAACCTCTAAAGTGGCGGCAGAAAGTTTTCGACTGTATTGCAGATGGTTACATCGATCTGGATCTGCTCAATTGCTCGGAGATCACAGTTGGTGGATGTAATGAGGTTACCAATACAGATTTTGTAGCTAATGATCAAGCCTGAATAACAACACCTCAGTTCAAACGAGAATAAACTCTGATACTTGCGATGCTCATGTTAAAAGTGGCATTGGCAAAGCCTCCACAGATATTACACATGGTGCTACAGTTTAGGACATCTTTCGTCGTGTTAACTGAATGTTCATGAATGCGCCAGATTGACACAGGAATTTCGGTTGCTTCCTCAGTTTCATAAATCTAGGCAAGATATATTGGAGGAACTTGTGAAGTAAATTTTTCAATAGGTTGCCTAAGTTTCCGTACAATGAGCAATCCTATCCAATATTCGAACATTCAAATTGTCAGCTTGAGATTCATCAATGGCATTGGCTTTGCTCTGATACATGTGGTCAATTTGGCAGTCCAGTTTGAGGAAAAAAATATTTTAGCTTTGTGGACTATTAGAGGCGAGTTTCAATCGAGTTGCTGTGGTGAAAGTGCTTAACTTTGGAGTTAATAATACAACTTAACATTTTATGATTAAATTTTAAGAAGCAACTACTTCTTTAAGGATTTATGCTTTATCAATGAGCTTTTATCTGTTTACAGGTCAAGAAGTTGGCTGTATATGCTGCAAATGCTGCCATTGATGACGCCATAAATTTAATGTCAAAGATTAAATAAGGTTTCTTCTACTTGTCTCTCCACTATCATCTTTCTCGTAAAAAGTTGAACCCTGCGACAATGTAGTTGTATTCAGCTATGGATGCAATAGGCCGAATCTTTGAGGCGAGTTCACCGTGTATTTTACGCCAGAAGCTGCCACATCTTATGCTGATGGATTCTTGATAATATCTGTACATTAGTTTCACCTATGATGTTGTACAATATGAATAAGTGGGTGTCTTCTTGTAGGAATGTTCTCAACTAGGATGAGTCACTGAAGAATCTTTTGTAAATGTTTTCAAGTATATCTCGAAAACCCTACTTTGTTTTAGAAGGGGCCAAGATACAGCTCCAATGCGCAAGAAAGGACTAATGTTGGTTGTAATGCCATTCACGTTTCCATTTGGTATTCTATATTCTGTTACACACACTAAAATAGAAACAGAAAGAGATTATTGCATCATGCGTTTGGGAAGTTTTGGTACTACTAAATCAGGAAACACGACTTTCAAATGAGGCGACATTTGTATTGGATATTATGCGTGTCGGATTAGAATTTTAAATCCTTTTTCCCTTTTTCTTGCTCTTGTTTTGATTGTTGTCCCGAACGCCACATCATTTCTTGCAACTTTTGTAGAAATCGGTTAAAAGAAAGCTTTGTTTTTTTATTTATTTTCATTTTCATTTATTTGTTTCGTAGCGCTTTCGCCATCGGAAAACAGGATATTTCTAGAGGTAACTATAATGTGCAATTCTAATCAGATTACGCCAACAAATTCCATCAAAGTTTTTCATATCCCATATGATTTAACCCCCCCTTTTCTCTGAATTCACTCTCAATCTGTCTTCCTCAACCCTAAATATCCAATCTTTACTGCAATTTCATCGATCAGTCAATTTGGAGAATCTGAGCGGAACCCTCTCTCGATTCCCTTTTATTATCCCAAACCCATCTCCTATTTTCACTCTACAATTAACAAAATCCATTTCTTGACTACGAAGTTCTCGTCTCTCTTTTTTTTTTTTTCCCTCAAAAAACTTGAAAATACAATTACAGTGCACTTAGATTTTTTTCTTTTTCTTCTCCAAATTCATGAACCATATTTCATTGTGTACCAATAAGTATCTTCTACAAAGTGTTGTTTAGCTTATCTCTAGTTGATTCCTCAAAGATTCTGCGATGGCTGCTGCTCTGAGGTCAAAGTCATCGAGAGATACAGCTTCAGTTGCTATATCGCAATTCAGATACTTCATCCAGACCCATATGCACGCGGGTCAGGCCAACCATTTCCGATGGAGCTCCGTTTTCAACAGCAATTATCACCGGAGTTCAAGTTTGCTATCGCGCTCCGCTTTCAGCGTCACCTCATTTAAGCCCCTCTCCCTGCGCGGCGAGTACATTGGTAGCGGCAACAATACATCGATATTCTTCAAGAATGAGAGGAGAATTGAGAATTTTAGCTCTCAGGGCGAGCCGCCGGAGGTGTGGCAGCCACCAGGAGCAGGGGGTGATGGGATCGTGGTGAGGCCAGGGGTTAAATTCATTCAAGTGGGGGATAATGATGGCTCCAATTCTGGCTCGGGTGGAGGGTTTGGACAAGGCCAGAAAGACGGGTGCTGGGGCGGGTCGAACCTTGGATCGAACTTCCCAACCCCCAAGGAGATATGTAGAGGTCTTGACAAGTTTGTGATTGGCCAGGAGAGAGCTAAAAAGGTTATCAATTTCCATTTAGGATTGGAGGATGTAGTTTTGATGTAATGGAATCTAATGGGGTTTCGATGTTGCAGGTTCTTGCTGTAGCTGTGTATAATCACTACAAGAGGATATATAGCGACTCCTCGCAGAGGTGATTACTTTTTGACATCCAGCTTGGCTTGATTTTGTGATAGGTTTTAGTCTAGCTCAATTAGCGCTCATGTGTTGATAGAGATTTACATTACAATCCCTCTCTTCTGTGTGGATTAGGTGACCAGCATGTTGCTTATTTTTTTAAATGTTGGTATATGAATATCTGATGTTATGCTATGCCTTGAAAGTTAGGCCTGCTGGGAGTGCAGATGGCAACAGACCTGATGGGAAGGAAAATGAGAATGTTGAACTTGAGAAAAGCAACATTCTTCTGATGGGGCCAACAGGTTCAGGTAATGTACTGAATGACTGGGTTCATTTCTAGTATTCTTTGCTATGTAGAGATAGTTGAAAAACTCTTGCTCTCGAGTATTTCATGAAATTGTGAGAGAATAACGTGCTTTGACTGGGAGTTGGATTTTGAGGCTCTATAACTGTTATTGATTATTTTATTTAAGAATATCCTTTAGCAATAATGATCCTAGCTTGGTAGGATATGCAAGAACATACCACAAAGACGTCTGAGATTATATGAGTTTGTAGTCCTAGAATGATTTACATTGTCTATTAGATGGGGGAATCACCTTTTTTGAGCATGTAGTATGATTTGTGAAAATTAGTTTTGTGAACTAAACTTTAACATATGCAAACAGGTTTGAAGACTTAGTTTCTGCATTTTTTTCTTTTTTCTTCTTTTTCAAAAAAGGATCAATAAAAATTCTTCATTTCCTCTCTATGGTGACTTGGACCCCCAACCTACTAGTTGGAGGGGAAGTGTCTTTCTAATTGAGCTCACTTTGTTGTCTTGGTTTCTGCAATTACTTGAATGTCCATCCTTTCTCCAATTCTACTGTTTCACTGTGCTCTTCTGATGTCATCTTAAGGACAGGGAAGACACTACTCGCCAAGACTTTGGCACGGTTGGTGAACGTGCCCTTTGTAATAGCTGATGCAACTACACTTACTCAGGCACGTTTTTTCCACATTTCACTCGGAAATTCGGTTATTTGGTGTGGTCTGGTTAGGGAAGTATTACCAAACTTTGGACTGGCAGAATGTTTCTCATAGAGAAAATGATTGAATGTTTTGATGTTGTCATGAAGAGGGTTTTCCCATTACAAGTCAACAATTTTCTAACTTTAACAGTTACGATATGATCCAACAGTTTGAACGAAAATCATGTTTTATTGTGTCATTTTTCTGACAAAAAGTATATCTCAATTTTCAGGCAGGATATGTTGGGGAAGATGTCGAGTCCATTTTATACAAGCTGCTTACGGTAAGCATGACATAGTATGATGTTACCAGAATGTGTTTAAATTCAGATCCTTTTTCAGGGTTCCGTTTACTCGTGATTTTATATCCCAAATATGAAATTACTTGTCGGTTTGCCTTTTTGTGATCTTTCTAGTGTGGTAAAGATAACATTTAGTAGCTGGCTAGTCCTGTGCATGTTGTTTCTCTCCATCTGGTTTTCCTTGTTGATTTTTGCTGTCTTCTCCAACTCTCGATGGTCACTAATACACTGCTCTCTCTATTTTAAGGATAAGTGAAAAGTTTTTTTTCTTCTTAGAATTTAAACACGCCAATTAGATCTTTGTGGTCAAAATATTTCAGAAATTTTATTTTAATTCTTATACTCACATACAAAATGGTGGTTGAGTTAAAACAGATATTTTGGTAAGAACCGGTTGATTTGTGACAGCTTTCCACTAAATTCAAATTTTTGGTTATATCAAGGTTAAGATGTTTGCCAAGTGAAGAGTTATTTCTTTTGAGATGTAGTGTGCTCAGATAATTGAAAAAATAAATTTAGTATATACCAATTCTATTTTTTTTAAAGTAGCCCTTTAGATTCTTTGAAATTGTTGTTCAAGATCTTTACTTGGGACTAGTATCTCTAATGAGCTACTACAATTTTTAGCTGCGGTACCTATTTAACATTAGAGTGAATTTATCTTTTTCTATTTCAGGTTGCAGACTATAATGTTGCAGCTGCTCAGCAGGGAATAATTTATATTGATGAAGTAGATAAGATAACCAAAAAGGTCGCATACTGTGGCAACTGATTGATTTTCCAAAATCTTCAACAGCATTTTGAAATCTTATATAGCTTTCTAATATCCAACTTGTTCTTTGTTTAATCCATAGGCAGAGAGCCTAAACATTAGTAGGGATGTATCCGGGGAAGGTGTCCAGCAAGCGCTATTAAAAATGCTCGAGGGAACTGTAAGTACTTTTACATGTTATGGAGTCATGTGGATTTCTTTGTTATGTTGCTGACATGCCTCATTTGAGCATTGGCACATAAATCTCATGTTAAATTATATAATATGCCATGGATGAATCAGAGCCATAATGCATTTGCATATATAAATTTTAATAAGGTGTATCAGTTTAGGCTTGCGCACATCAGCTTCCACAAAATGGTCTCTTTTAGATGTTGGATGCTTCACCTTTATTGTTAGGTCCTTTCATCCTTCAAATTGATTCTGTGATATATTCCTGAAATAGGAGTTTTTGAGTCACCTAATTCAAAGATTTATTTTTATCGTCTAACATTTTGCTCTATAGGTGGTCAATGTCCCAGAGAAGGGCGCTCGGAAGCATCCAAGAGGTGATAATATTCAGGTAACAATTTAACATCATTACCCAGTATAGTAATTGGCATGATATGCGAAGTTCGATAACACAAATGAATATGTTATCTTTTGCAAGAGTGGGCAAAAGGTTAACAGTATCTCGTATATAAACATAAGAGGATTGTACATATCAAAACGGATAGTCTTACAATTTCTCGCCACCTCTCATTGTCTCTCTTTTTCTGCTTTCTTGTGCAGATTGACACGAAAGACATCCTCTTTATATGCGGTGGGGCCTTTATTGACTTGGAAAAAACAATCTCAGAAAGGTAATCTAACTTCACCTATTAAAGTGAAATGCACCATCTCTGTATCTACTGAAAGTCTGAAACTGAAATTTTGTGGAAATGCATCTCAGACGTCATGATTCATCTATTGGGTTTGGTGCTCCTGTACGGGCTAATATGAGAACAGGCGGTGTTACAAGTGCTGCCGTAACCTCATCCTTACTAGAAACTGTAAGCTCAATAGTAACATAGTTTTCGTCATTGTGTTCATTCCTATTCTATTGGCATGCAAACATAGCAATTGTTCCTTACAACAATGTCTTCATGTTGGAGAAACATATCCCAAACCAGCATCATAGTGTGCTACTTGGTAGTGTAAAAGTCGTCCCAGACTATCAGAATATTTATTTATTAGGCCGAAGTCATTTTTCGCAATCAAGATTCCTAGCATATTCGTATAAGTTGGCATTGCAATAAACAACATAATGGTGATGTTGATGTTGATGACTTGGTTTTGCAGGTTGAGAGTAGTGATCTTATTGCATACGGGCTAATACCTGAGTTTGTTGGGCGATTTCCTGTCCTTGTGAACTTGTTGGCACTCACTGAGGATCAGCTTGTTCAGGTGCAATTTTTTTTTTTTGGCTGAATGACGAAGTGTTGAATTTTGTTCCTTCAAATGTCCCTAGCCTATACCTCTGGATTTTGCCTGCTAATCTTGAAGAACATGGAGACTGACATCCTTAGTTGTTGGTTCAGATAAATTTTTCAAATGTGGTGATATTAGTATCTCCATAAAGTTTGTGTCTATTTTTAGTTTTTGTAACATGTCTTGTGTTATGCAGTGTTGAACAAATTGTTTTTCAGGTTCTAACGGAGCCTAAAAATGCATTAGGGAAGCAGTATAAGAAAATGTTCTATATGAATGGAGTAAGGCGTCTTTCCTCCTCCATTGATCCTCAATTTATGTCCTTACTGAAAGGACAAAGTGTGCTTGGAAACATGAATCTCAAGATCACTTTGCGTCTTATCTTCTTTGATTCCACAATCTTCTCAGGTGAAGTTGCACTTCACGGAAGATGCATTGAGATTGATTGCAAGGAAAGCAATAACCAAGAACACCGGAGCTAGGGGTTTAAGATCGATGTTGGAGAACATTTTGATGGATGCAATGTACGAGGTTTGTGATTCTTCCCTTTTGTGATTTCGTGTAGCTTCACACAACTATGATGCATCCTAGTATCAAATATCTGCAAATCGATGCTTAGAGAAGTCAGTTAAGCAGTATTAATAGTAAATCTAATTCAACGCTTATCAAAGATTTTGCTAGTAACCAAATCTTGCCCTCACTTGTGGTTGCAATATAATCAGTAATCTTATTTTTATTATTTTCCTTATTGGCATGGCAAAAGTTTGTGTACATCTAGATTTACGGTTAATCCACCCTATTGAAATCCATTTAGGGTTTATTAATCCCAATTAGATTTAGTTAGGGTAGATGTGTCTTGCATCTGGAGTGTGCCTCTTTAAGCATTTGGTCTGAAATTTCTTACAGATGCATATTTTCTGCTCTATTTTGTTCTCACTAGTATAACCCTATGATGAAGAAATATATGAATCATGTATCGTGCAGATCCCTGATGTTAGAACCGGAGACGACATAATAGACGCAGTCGTGGTAGACGAAGAGTCGGTTGGATCTGAGGGGCGTGGCTGTGGGGCCAAAATCCTCTACGGCAAAGGGTCATTTGAGCGCTACTCTTCACAAGACAAGGCAAAGGAGTCGCGGCAGGTATTGCTGATGGCGCGAGAGTATACAAATTCTCGTCTTCTAGTATCTATTATCTGATGCTATCTTTTTGGTGCAGGCAACGCCTGCAGAAACGAGCGAAGGTGAGGGCGAGGCTGAGCAAGAGCTTCCTTCCATCGCAGCGTTGTAAACTTTGGCTATTAACGGGACATGTACAGCAGCATATAATAAAACTGAATATTTATTTAGCACATGTAGCAAACTTGTTTCTTATTTGTTGTACTTCATGCATGTAAATGGAAGGAAGGATGATCTCTCACTCTCTCATATGGAACCTCTTTTATAGTTACAAGGCGATGCGATCAGCGGATGCTCTTTATACAAAGTATCTACATAGAAAATGACCCTTTGCCGTAGAGGGTGTAATGCTAATAGAAGCGATATTATATTAATGACATACATGTATATAATCTTATAACAACAATTCAACTAATTTCCGTATGTAATGTTGTCAATACCGTCAATTGAGAGTAGAGTTGTTAATTAGACCAGATAGGCTCAGCCAGATCAGCATGTTAGAGCACGTGGGTTCGTTGGGCCGTCTCGACTTTTTTGAAATCCAACCCAGGCTCTTACATATGTCTCAATTGATCTTCTATGAACATGGTAGAAAAGGACGTGAAAATGATACTTGTCCAACATCCACCTATTTCACCTCACGAATTCGCCACAGCGATGATGATCAAAACTAGGTTGCAATATATTGAGAGGGTGTTTGGCCGAGCTTATAAGTTCTTCAAACAACTCATAATTTTTTGTAAAATATTTAATGAAATAAGCTTCTAAACGGCTTATAAGCTATAAAAATAAATTCTAATATTATAAAAGCTTCCTAAAAAATAAATTCCTTAACATTTTTTCATAATCTTATAAGTAACAATATTTTTATTATATTATATATCCTTCCAATTTCATCTATTTTCTATTTTCTTTGTCTGACTATGATTTTCTCTCCAACTTATAACTCTCTCTCTAACTTATAAGCTCAATTATCAAAATAATTTTACAATTTATAAACTTACAAAATATTACATCTTATAAGCTTCAAAAACTTATAAGGTGTATAAAAATAAGGATAGCCAAACATCCTCCAACTCAATTATATATGTATAAAACCTCTCTCCGGATATATGAGTTCGTTTAAGTGAATAAATAAATTTGATTGGCGTAAGATGGAATACACCGCTTTCCTTGTTCCAATTGGAGGCTTTAATCTTGAGTAAGACCCTACGAAAATCCAATCAGGTTATTCCGATTGAGACAGATAACAATATTTTGGTTATCTTGATTTGTTGGCTCAACTAAATATTGAGAGTGATGCAACAATCAATCCTCTTTTGTTTAAAAGAAAATTATGACAACATAAACGGGTGTTTAATCGCAATAATAAACCTCTTTGTCAATGTTTAGATCCTAATAATTATCCAAATGAATGTAGTCTTTGTTGGCTTGGATTCTCGCATGCACGTTTATTCAAAATAGAATAATTTTCATCATATCTATTTAATTTTATTTTATTTTATTTTTGATTGAATATTAATATTACGTAATTATCAGGATCATAAATAAATGACATATATCATATTACACTATTATTCTTAAAAATTATATTGTAGGCAGCCTAAATGTTATAAAAATGTTCTTTTATACAGGTATAGGTTAATTTGAAACTATGTAATTATATAGTGAGTATTGCCTTGTCAATTCGTTTCATTTAAGTGGCTGATCTTTTAACAGGTAGGTAGTTTTGGTGAAATTAGATGCAAACTTTTTCTTTGTGAAAGGGACAATAAGATGCATTTCACTTTAGATAATCGCAACTTCTTTATGCTTACTTCTCAGCCAATAAATAAGCTACTACACTCGAAAATTAAATAATCATTGATGTAGCCATTGGATTAACTTCCCAAATTCTAATTATATCATGATCAACGGCCATCCTTCTCTCTCTCTCCCCTCCCGGAAACCTGAAAGAGAGAGAGAGAGATGGAGAACAAAAGAACCTGTTTTTCAGGGGTGATCCTTTCTGATTACTTTTGTAATACATCTCTTTTAATTTTTCCTCCAGTTTTCTTACAAAATTCTTTTGGTTTCTTCTTCCCTTAATTGAACAGAAAGTAAAGGGAGGAGGAAAACAGGGCAAAAAATACGAAGTAGACCCCTTAATTCCAGAAATTCTTTTGAATTTTTTGGGAAATGGGGGTCTCAAATTTCTGTCAAAAATCAAATTTTTAGAAGTAGAATTTTGATATTTCGTCAAATCATTAGGTCTTGTGTAATGGGCTGTTGATGTCATACCAAATATTCTCTTGCAAAGGCTGCTTCATTTCACAAGCGGGCATTTGGTGCTAATTTTGAAAGAATATTAGGTATTTTGAATTGGGTGCGGGGAATTTCTGCAAACTTCTAATTTTGGGATTTTTTTTTCCTTCCCCTAATTGAAAATGCCAACAATTGAAATGGAAAGTGTGGAGTGTGTGTCTGCATCAGATGGAGTTGAAGATGACGAGATTTCTTCACATCCTCACCCCAATAACCAGTATTCTTCAAAACCTCACATTTTATTAACTTCCGTGATTGCCCCTACTAGTGTTCATGAATTGCTGGAGTGCCCTGTTTGCACTAATTCCATGTACCCCCCAATCCATCAGGTTTGATTACTTTAACTTATGTGAGACATTTTTTTTAATGCACTTGGATTCTTGATATTTTGACTTGAACTGGTCGGGATATGATTATAGATAATGCTAAACACGTGAAGTTTCTTCACATTGTTTAGAAACTATAGTTTTCCATGCTTTTTAGAGGGTACTAGAATCTCTGCCTAAATGTGGATCCTAATTTAGATAGAAACAGTATATGTTTCTTTTGATTATTGAGCTCATGTAGATTGAAACAAGAATTTTGCCATGGTGTTATGAGTTTAAATTCAAGTGATATATCCTTTTGAGTTGAAAAAAATATCTAAAAAAATGGAACAAGGAAGAATATTATATACAGTTAGAGTGAGTTGATCGGAGTGAATGAATGAATGATGCATGGTTTATGTTTGTTCTTGTTTTTCTGCAGTGTCACAACGGGCACACTCTCTGTTCGACTTGCAAGACACGGGTGCATAACCGGTGCCCTACCTGCAGACAAGAGCTAGGGGACATCAGGTGCTTGGCGCTTGAGAAGGTTGCGGAGTCACTAGAGCTGCCCTGCAGGTACTACTCGCTAGGCTGCCCAGAGATATTTCCATACTACAGCAAACTCAAACACGAAGCATTTTGCAATTTCCGACCATATAGTTGTCCATATGCTGGATCAGTGTGTGTAGTAACAGGGGACATTCCTTATCTCGTTACTCACTTGAGAGATGACCATAAAGTGGACATGCACTCAGGATGCACATTCAATCACCGATATGTGAAGTCAAATCCTCGTGAAGTAGAAAACGCGACATGGATGTTGACAGTGAGTTCAATGCTTTTCTTCATATGTTCTATTGTCATGGATTGAGCATTATCTGTGAGAAGTCTATGAAAACTGTATTTAGATAAATGACATAGGAATGCAGCCATGGAAGGTTAGAATTATTTTGATATCCTTCTCACTATTACTTATAAATATCATAAGCATCTCAATTCTTTATTTTTGGGATTAATGGTTCATATGTAAGTACCAATTAGATAGAGTCTGATTGATAGTGGTTTAATCTTGACTTCTTAACCATTAGATAGAGCTTCACTAGTGATGCAAGCTTATTATCTAAATTATGTTCTCTTATGTTCTGTATAACAATTCAAGAATATGTGAATTCCCTTTAGAAGTCATAAAATGTTGCATGCCTAATAGTTGTCAAGAATTGTATATGTAATGAATGGATGAGTAAATCTTGCTTCTCCCCTGTTTGGGTAGGTATTCAATTGTTTTGGGCAATATTTCTGCCTTCACTTTGAAGCATTTCAGATGGGAATGGCACCTGTTTACATGGCGTTCCTACGTTTCATGGGTGACGAAGTTGAAGCCCGCAACTTTAGCTACAGCTTAGAGGTAGGAGCAAATGGTAGAAAGCTCATGTGGGAAGGCACCCCACGAAGCATTAGAGATAGTCACCGTAAGGTCAGGGATAGCCACGACGGTCTTATCATCCAACGCAACATGGCACTCTTCTTCTCCGGAAGCGACAGGAAGGAGCTTAAGCTCAGAGTTACTGGAAGGATCTGGAAGGAACAACAGAATCCAGATGCTGCTGGGGTTTGTGTACCTAATCTTTCAACCTAATCAGATTCACTTTTGTAATTTTTTAACTTCTCTGCTCGTGCTTGTGAGTGTGCGTGTGTCACAGCGTAAATGTATCATCATCTATTGCCAAAGTTAATACCATTACCTTTCGTTGCTAAAGATTTTTACCTCTTCTTAGATTCAACACTTACTTTTCCAACACGCTTCTGATATTAGGGTCAATGCTTGGCAACAATTTGCAATGAGTAACTTTTTAGGTACATCAGCTGCAGAATGCTGTGTCAAAAGATTAATATAAAATGAACCCGAATCACATCAAAATGACTGCACATCACCAACGACCATCATGGCTATGATACATTATGGATCTCAAATTCAATGACAAAGAATATGGAATGATTGAGGTGCAGGCACATATTCGAGTGATGCTCAAAAACTAAAATTGAGAAATAAAACAATTATTTGCTATCTAGTATACTTCCAAGTCAAGCAGTTACCTTCTCATTTACACCGTTGTCTTCATTTTCTGCTGATTCTTCACCAATAACCTCATTTTCTGCGGCATCATTCCCTATTACGTTCTCCACTTCGGCGGCCATGGAAACAGAATCCTCCTCTTCGCCTTCAGCAGACAGTTCTTCCACATCCGGCTTCTTTCCAAACGACTTAGAAGACAACAGATCGGCCATAGCTACACTAGTACTGGCCTTAGCTTTCGCAGCTTCTTCAGCAGCTTTAGCAGCAGCCTCCGCTTTCTCCTTCTCCAACTGCAGCTTAAGATTCGTCACCTCATCCTCCATCCCTTCCTTCCTCAACAATTCCCTAACAAACTCCTCCAACTCCTCGGTGAAATCCCCGGG